>JANHGB010047185.1:11851-22961 GCA_026283785.1 Coracopsis vasa
TACCTAGTACACATCCACATAGCCAGTTAGTCCCCAGGCTGTACCAATGCATGACAACCATAATACATCCCAGGTGCATGACTTCACATTTCTTTTCATGAACTTCATGAACTTTTGGTCAGCACAGCCCTACAGTTTGTCAAGGTCCTTCTGAGTAGCAGCCCTGCCTCCCAGCATATGGAATGCTTCCTTCAGCTCAGAACCCTGCATGAATGTGATGAGGATGCAAGCTGATCCAATATCCAAGCCATCAATGAAAACGTTAAATAGTATCGACAGTATAATTGACTCTGTGGAATATCACTCAAAACTGACTGCTAGTTAAACTTTAATTATTGACCACTGTCCTTTGAGCCTATCAGTCCAGACAGTTTTTTATCCAATTTATAGTCCACGGATATGCAGTCCAGTCCTTATCTCCCCATTTTGGCTAGAAGGAGGATACACAAGATAGAGCTGAAAATCTTGCTAAAGCCAACAGAAGTAATATCCATCTTCTTCCTTCTCCGGAGCAAAACATTTTATCACAAAAGGCAACCATGTTGTCAAGGTGTGATTTGTCCCTGGTAAATCCATGACAGCCATTACCAATTACCTTCTTGCCCCTTGAATACCTAAATCAGCTTCCCAGGGATTCAGTCAGAACTAACTAGTTCTCCAAATCCTTTTTCTGGCCCTTTTTTAATTTCTAATTCTGGCATAGATCTTTACTACAGGCCAGGGAGGTGCTTGCACATGAAGAAAATTGTTCTCTTTTGCATCTCCTTTGGGAAATGAAGGAAAATTAAATTTAGCTGCCAAAGTGCTTCTCTTACGTCTGATTTAATTCATTCTCCAACTTAGTTTGATTGCCTAACAAGGACTCTAATAGCTTTTATGTTCTTTTGGAAAAGAACAAATAGTGCTAAAAGAAACTCCTTTCATCATAAAGTATTTTCCCTCTTGAAAGATGTTTGCTGGACTAAGAATAGGGAATGAAGTATTAGAAAAATTAAAGAAAAGTAAGAATGACCACAGTTTTAGTTTCAACAGTTTCAGGACAAATATACGTACATATACGCACCACCCTCACTCCACCCCCCAATTACAAGTACATAAACAATGTTGATCTCCCCTTTGTGATGGTAATTGGAAGAGCAGAAGAATCAAAGATTGCGCAGCTTTGCCAATACATTTTATGGTTCATTCTTCTATGCCTGTGTGAATATAAAATTTACTCTAACTTCTACTTCAATATCCTCATAAATCATTAAGAAATGTGTCTGGAACTTCAAAATTATTATAACTATACTGTGAATGTATGTTTTGCTCCATCACTCATATTTCTTACCTTCAATGCCTCATAGTTGGATGTCCGAGTCACGAAATTTTCCCAAGATTTATTTAGCATTTCTCTCTGCTTATGGATAACTTTGATCTGTAACATAAATGAGATTTACAAGATGCAACACCATCCCCTTCTCACAAGCTTTTCTGAATTCTTTGAGCTGTTTGAATATCATGTTCACCTATGCCCCTTTGGCTACTTTAGCACATCCCTCTAACCTGAGATTGGATGATTATGTTGTAGTAATGTACTTGTCCTTTAAAAACTTCACTTATGTACTGCCTTTATAAAAACAAAGGCTTACCTTGTCTGTGCAAACTAATTTCCCCTTTTCCAACAGAGATATTGGAAGAGCCTCAGCTCTTTCAGGAATACTTCCTGTATATTCTCACTTTCAAATGCTGAATAACAGAGATGGAATCATTTCTGGTGACAGAAGTGCAGGCATCATAATCCATGACAATCCTCAAAAACACTAACATGAGATTTTAGACAACTGGACCAACTGAACTTACTTCTCAGAAAGCAGGAGAGGAAAATGTCTGTTCCTGCTCACATTTAGCATGCCAGGAAGTACAAAGGCCTGCTTTCTAAAGTAATGAAACTCTGTGGCTATTCAACCAAGGGATCATGTAACAAAGGCTTATGTTTCATTTTAAGAATCAGATGTAGTTGTAATAGGTACTTTAAATCATTAACTGGTACAGATGAACACACGTGCAACTCTGTAGTAGCATAATGGTAATTTCTCTTCACACTGTTGCTGATGCATTACTGATGATTCTGCTTCATTTTTTCATGTTACTCTCTAAATAGTGGCAAAATTATACAAATTGGGAGAACTGAGTTTAACCTAATTTAATTTAAAGTTAAAACTTTGCTGCTGAGACAGATTAAAATGTCTTCAAGCAGTATACAGATCTGGGATTCTCAACATTATGTAATAATAAAATCTTCATATAAATTGACAAAAAAGCTACATGGCCTTTACTTGTTTAAATACTCCTTGTCTTACTTTTTTATATGTTTTTTGTTCTTCTTGTATTTCTTGTTGGTATTGACTTTCAAGTACTTCAGTCTGCAAAGCGGCAACCATTCTTCCAATATCTTCTGATACCTCTGAAAGAACTTTCAAGGCTTCCTCATCTGACTCAATAGGCTTGAATTCTTCTTTTAGTTCTGCACAAATTTCACTCCAAACTTCTCCAACCTGTATGTGCAACGCACCACAGTAGTTGCTATTTATATCTTTTTTTCAGTTCCAGTTAGACTTCAGTATTGCTACACCAAATTCATTTATGATAACCTTCTCTAAGCCTTCCCAAGCCCAAGCTTGACTCCACAGAGGAGTAACAGGAATGCTGACAACTACAGAAACTCAGAAGAAATACATATAGCTACAAGATACCACATTACAAGCGTGAAGTATTGTGTCCTGCTGGCTAGTTCTTAAAATCTCAAATTACATACATGATCAGATCAAACTGCAATGTGAGACATAAACCGAAGCTGGAATTATCAACTAAAGATCGAGTCTTGCTAGTTCCTGAACACTTCAAGATCTCACATACTTCATTTCTAAGCAGAAAATTGGCATAAACTGAAGGATCTTTTGAGCAGGATGGCTCCCACAAAGCTTATTATCCTGTTCTTTTTTCCTATAGGCACATCATTCTTAACTTTTGACAGTACGGATGGATACTGCATGTGGGGATAAAGATGGGAAAGCACAGAAAAACCTTTATCAGAATGTGTATTCAAAGTAATTTTTAATAGTAAGCCACCACTCCCTTAAACTAACCTTACTGACAAAGAGGCAGTCCTACTCTCCAGCCCTTCCCTAATTTAATACTTCTATTCTGGTGCATTCCTGTTTCTTGAGTTGGCAAACAGTTAAATCTATTTTTCTCAGAGTTTTTTTAAGTAATGTTGGTTTCTAGTCTTATTTTCTATACAGTCACAAACATTTGTAACAGTACAGAGCAAGAGCCTGAGGAGTGCTGCAATGACGGAGGTAGGGTTGTTTCTTTGTATGGTAAATACTGGCTATGAAACTATAGGTGACTTGTGACATAGGTGACAGCTTTTGAAGGGCTATTTGTTTGTTGTATCCTCACATATACTTGCTATTTTTGCAAACACAGATGCAATAGTAAGATCTTCTAACACAATACTCACTTTAAAGTCAATATAATGCTGTATGATAGCAAGCGTGACACGGTCCTTAGCCGATAAGCCAGGTAAATTTTCAAAACCTAAAAGAAAATGAATTATGTCAGTATTAACAGCATCCTGAAATTATCTTAAAATGTAACATTCCAAAAAAAGACACCATGCTATTTGTCATATAATCACATGCAAAATCTTTATCACATATACCAGTCACTCTTAAAATCCTGAGCAGGCTTTTAGTGATAAACCCTCTGTTTTCTCCTTAACAAATTCTCTCTATACTAACTCTTTACTTATGAGTGGCTCCAGTAACCTTCCAATCACTTGGAAAACCAGGATTTGCTATGCTTTTGTGGAAAGGGTTTGATCTTTCCTTAAAGGAGACAGTTGAGTCCACAGGTCAGTTTCTAAATAAGCAATTCAGCACAGTTTGCTTTAGCTGTGAAGTAGCCAAAAGGAGAATCATATTACAGGATATCCAGTATTTTGTTTCAAAGCTGTGTAATGGGGGTGTCCTCCATCTCAAAGACTTGAGCCTTGAGCATAATTCTTGAGCATGAGTCCATCTTTTAAAAAACACATTTACAATATATGTAAAAGAATAAGGTAGAGGGGTGTGGTTGTTGAGACTATACCTTTCTCTTTTTTTGCACGTTAATTATATTTGATGGTAAAAAACCAAACCATATCTGTCAAATCTCATTCTAGACCCCATCACACCATCTGAGTGGTAACTGGGAATGTAGCATCTATCTATTAGACTATAATCACATCATTTTTGAAATTAAGAAATATCATAAACACAGACCAATTAACGCTGTTTTTCCTGATCATCATGTTAAAGGCTGTTATGAAGCATCACTACAGTAAGAGGAAGATGCTGAGAAAAGACTATAAAAATATTTCCATTTCTTTTATTATCCACTCTCATGTCATTTCAGTACTTCACAGGAAACATACGACTAACATGAGGTATGTGTGAACATAGAAGAAAGCTGTAAGAAAATCTCATACCTTTTTGCTTTAATAAAGAATTTAGCTGTGATCCAACATTTAACATAATTAACATAGTAAAAATTAGTAAGAACCTGGTTTACAACAGAGGAAGAACTAGCTGTAGTTTATTAGAGAAACTAAAGATGTTTTCAACACAGTTGGTTCTCTAGGTTACCCAGGGAACTGGCTGAAGCAATTTCAGAACAATTACTGATCATCTCTGAATCTGTGGAGGCTGGACAGGAAAAAACAAACATAATGCCTATTTCTAAAAGAGGGAAAGGACAAGCCAGAGAATATTGGTTCAGTTCAGTTCACGAAAAAAGACTGAAGCAAATGATTAAGCAAATAATGTTTATGCAGCTAAAAAAGTGAAACTAAAACAGTGAAAAACACTAAAAGTGAAGCTAAAACAGTGAAAACATTTATATCCAACATGAATTAGTAAAAACTGAGATCTAGCTTTTTTCTATAGCCAGATAAGAGATCTTACGGATGTGCAAGAGTTTATTGTGTATCTTGACTTCAGTTTAGGTGTTTAGGCAAGGGTGCAGTGTGTATTATTCAGTGTACAAAGAGCATAGAATTAGGAGCGACTCTGGCATTTTGAATGAAAAGATTAAAATGCAAATTAATTTTGCCAATCAAAAAAATGATCTGAACCTACAGAATTTAATCCAGTAAGGACAAATAAATAATTCTAAATGTAAGAATAGTCATATGTGCAAATCCAGGATGGTAGTTGACTGTATAAGATCCTAAGTCAAATGAGTAAACAATATGCCACAATGAATACAGCATTGTTATATTAATGTCAGAATGTTTATTTAAAAGATGAGTTGAGTAATGTAGCTCTGTGTGGCAGTGAGGCTTCTGCTGGAGTACTGTGTTCAGTTTTGGGACATTAGAGATCAAGAAGAATGTGAATCAATTGGAAAGACTCAAGAAAAAAAACCAAAACAGTGAAAATAATTAGAGGTCATGCTAGAAAGTGGGATCAGTGAGTAACATCTTAATCTAGGGAAATAAAATTAAATGTGAAGCTGTTATGTGAAAGAGATATTGTGTGTGCGAAAGCAAATTACATAACATTTCAAGCAAATTTTAGGTTTAATTCTAAGAAAACTCTTCGTAATGGTAGGGACAGCAAAGTACTGGGGAAGTCTTGAAATCCTCAACAATTGGGACTTTTAAGAACAGGATAAGCAAACATCAACGGAGTGTTAATGATGCTTCTCCAAGTTTCCTTTGACTTTTTTTATAGTGACTTTATTGATTTCCAGTGAACAAATTCAATTTAATGACAAATATGACACTGAAAAGGCAATTCACTTGTCTTACCTAGCTTGCACAATAATGAATAAAGTTTTGCCCGTATGTTTTCTGAAATTTCCATGATGGCAAAGCTGGGACAGTTGGCAGGCAAGGGAATGACCTCTTGCTGTTTCTGGAAGCTGCTAGTAATAGGTCTCTTCATGTCTAATAATTTCAAAACACAAAACCAGAGTAGAATGAAGAAGTAGTATGTTCCCAAAGCTATTAAAGAAAATGTTATCTATGCAATGAAGTATGAGGATCTTTTGCAGGCAGCTATGGACATACTCTTTCATGTGATTTCTCCTCCAAAAGACAGTTCAATCTTACTTTGTGGGCACTATGTAAATCATTTTGATAGTTTGGACATGAATTTGAACATAATTTGGGAAATATGAATTAGCATGAGTAAAGTTTTGCAAGAACATAGCACTGTCCTTATGTCTTTTTATAACATATAACAAAACACAATGCCTTTTGTGGAAAAAATTCAGTAGTTTAACTGCCCATTATTAGAAAAGCTTTTCAGGAGCTTTTCATGGTTCATGACAAAGCAACCATGGTTCTGTTTATTACCTGGGTTATTCCTAGCTGATGTAGAAAATGCCATCTATTGGCCAGGCTCTAGAAGGTAATTTTGTATTTGGGAAGAACTACAGCATAGAGCTATAAATATTATAGTCTACTTTCATCAGAATTCAGACTACAAAAGGAAATACTGTCTTTGTTTTACATCATTCGTTGGAACTCCTCACAGTTTCACATGCATCATAAAACTTACCAACAATCCTTCCATAGCGATCACGTTTGATTACTAGATCCAACTCTTCCTGTCTCCATAATTGTATTAGAAGGCTAGCTGCTGTTTGATCTTTCTCCCCTCGCCAGCTACTGATGTGTGAAGTGGTTTTAGGGTTGTCACAAAATTCAACCAAGATTCCAAGGATTATATTGCACAGGTTCTTTTGCTTTACCTTGGTGAAAGGAAAAGGAAAAAAATGTTTTACAGGGTTCAAAACACAGTGATGTCTACCTTCAAAAATAGAGAAATTGTATAATGTAATCAAGAAACTGCAAGCTTTTCATCACAGCTGTTTGCACAAAACTGCTGTATAAACTTGTAAATCTGTCAAGTTTCTGGAATCCTGCCATGTAAAGTTTCATAAATCAAAGAACATTAGGGGAATAATGTAGGATCATGTAAGATGTGCATACCTGTGTGTAGATGCCTCCAGGCTCTATTGCTGGAGAATTTACTACTACCAAGATTTATTTTTGTAAGAAACAGACACTGAAGGCAGTGGCTGAGATGTACCACATGGTACCTGTTCTATTCTGTGGCCAGAACTTTTAGCAGCAGCTGAGAGTAGGAAAGGGTCTACAGCCTTGCACTTCGAGGGCATCAAAGGCAGGCAGTACAGCCAGTGAGAATGAGGAGGGAATGAAACAAGGAAGGTGCATGCTGATTTTGTAAGAGGTGATATGCCTGTGCCAGCATTATGTCCAAGACCTATACAGACAAGATACATGTACAGAGTAACCTTAAACATCAAAACTTTTAAAGCCTTCAAGTATAGACTAACTCTGCTCTTACTAACTTCAATATGAAGTAAGACATGAGGTGCTTTTCTAAACAGAGATGTCATCCAAAGTAAGAGCATAGCTTTTCGTTTTAAAAAGAGCAAATTCTTGTTAAATTGAAAGCCCTCTCTGCCAAATTCTTATTTACATGGAAAATCCATGCAATTATTTCTGGGGAGTTATCCTGGTGTATGATCACCTTCCTATCTCACAGAATTACATGTATTGATCTTTTTGTTAGTATTATAATCATCTTAGGAGATACTATAACAAAATAATGCAACTTTCCATGTCCTTTTACTACTCTTCCATTCTGTAAAAACAATAATCAAAATACTTACTGCCAACAAATCCAGAAGGAGACAAATGCCCTGTTTTTCAAGAAAATAATCCTCTGCAATGTAACATCCAAGGACACAGGACCTTAAACAGAAATAATTTCATTGTGTAGAAACATTTTTACACTTTAGAATAGTTTACAAACATCTAATCTACTTTACGGAATTACACAAATTCATTTGCTATGCAATATGCTTCATACCTTCAGGAAGTCAAAAATCATGTTTCACATGCCTTTTCATTTACACCATGTAACTAAACATACCCTACTTGACTGCTCTTTCTTCTCTTGCAGGTGGCACATCTTCCTTGTAGCAGCCCAGGAAACTTGGCAGGCTGACAATGAATTGGATTAGAATATGGATTTGAACTAAAACTAACTCAGTAAAAGAGGCTAAAATTTAGGTAGATCATGTCCCTGATCTAGCTTACTGCAAGACTGTGTGAATTTTCTGCCAGCAGAATCAAGGGATGAGACAAGCAAGACTGGGTGTTTTTTTTTGGTAACAGTATTTACTTCTCCCAGCTTAAAATGATCATAAAACCAGCATTCATGTTACTATTGCTTCATTCTCTTATTTCCTCACTTATGGTCATTAACAGAGAAAAAAGGGATCTCCTGCATTAGTATTTTCTGCCAGGCAAACATACCTTTTGGCTTTCAATGTATTTATCAACCTCTGTCTTAAAGCAAATTAACTTTTGGTTATCCTCCTTTGTATTGATATTCTCTGATAGCAAACTTTAAAATATTCCTAGCCCCACAGAGCAAGTTTACAACCACTTCTTACGCTTATGCAGTTTTTAGCTAATAATGGTCTATTCTTGCCTTCTGTTTACTTCTCTGAAGTTATTTACGGGTTCCAACCATACACCTCCTTTAGAAAGTCTTAGACAATTTCACATGTCAGGAGGTCACGCTGTGTGGGGAGTTAAGACTGCTGCATAGGGAGTTAGGTTGTCATATAGATCCCCTATTTAATAGAAGAGAATATATGCAGAATATTCCTTTTTTGTTTGTTTTTTAATAATTTTTATTGAGTCAAATTGAATGAAGGATTTTTATACTTTTCAAATAGAAGAAAAGCCTATATTTGCAGGGAAAACCCATAGTAGTGCAGACCTAAAAATACATGACTTGTCATTTTAAGAGTTACTGCTGCTAAAATACTTTACCAACCACAAGCAGTGGAGTGCACTTAAGAGGAGAAAATTGTGGCCTAATCCACTATATAACTTCTTTGGATCCATCTGAATGAATGGGATAAGTATATCCACTCCTTCATAGCTGAAGAGTTCCTGTTGAAACGTGAATTAAAGCAACATGTTTCTTAAATAATATTTACTAAATAGCTACATATAAGAAAATACAAAGGAAATTGAAAAAATGAAATATTTATATCATAATAAATTCAGTGCACTTGCAAGAGCAAGATAAATCCCTTACAATATACATAAGAAAAAGAGATTTTCAGTTTTTGTGAACTGCTAATCTCATTTGTTAACACTTTCATATATTAATTTCAAAATTGTGTAAATTAGCAATTAAATAGGTGCAAAAATTCCTAGTGGATTTCTGAGTGATTCTGAATCTTAACTGTCACTGTCACAAAACCCAGTTATCAGACCTGACTGGTTAGCGATGAACTGTCATTGACATCTGCTTTTGAATAATTAATAATAATAATAATAGTAGACACTATACTTCAAATTAAAATATACCCTGCTTTAATGTTTTCTTCACCGTGTGAGGCAGAAAGATACATACCTTTCTGAGGAGATCATTTTTACAAACAGCAGACAAAATAAATAATATATCAGCTTGGATTTCCAGTAGAACAGCATCTTCTTTCTCTTTAGATTTGTTTACTGCATACTTTAGGATGTCTGTAAGTGAATGTATTTTATACATGTGAATGTCCTATACACAAGTTAGAATTCTATAACAGCTGCTGACAAGGAATTAAAAATCAAATTCACACCAAGGGATTTTTAAAGGAATCTACTTATGCTGTTCAGTTTTATCTCCTGTGTTTTGTACTAGCTTACAGAAGTGCAGCACTCTGATGCTGTAGTTTCATGGGCTTTACTCTTGGTGACAGAGTAAATGATAGTAGATGACAGTAGCTTGCACGGACTTCTTCGTTCAGCCTCTGTGCTGCCCCGTGTATTGTGCTAGTGCAATGAGTTCAGGTTGCTGAACTGAATTAGGGAACTCTTAGAAAAAGGCAATGAACTTACTGATTTGCTCTACTGTACAGCCTCACTAACATTTGCACTGACAGTGGAAATGTGGGAGATGTAAAACACCACCACTGTTAAAAAAAATCAGCCTTGGAACCACTATGTGAAAGAGGACATTCAAACAAAAAAGTCCCGCAAATTAAGAAAAGTTACTTAAATCTAATACGTAAGGAATATGTTAATTTTGCTTTGACTAAAATCTGTAAGTTTCCACAGAGTCTTCACTGGAGTTCAACTTTCAACTGAGGATATAAAATCTGTTATTTCTAGGCTTTCTATCAGAACATACTCTTTGAATTCCAAAGGATCTTACCTATTTTGTTTCTTTCAATATAACTCTTTCAGAGTATTGGAAACTTACTTATTATTGTAAGAAGCGAACTTAAATTTGTTTGTATTGGAACTTAAAACCAAATTTAACAATAGGTATGTGTTACTGAACAAGAAAATGGTCTATATTTGCAAGAGCAGTGGTTAAGCAGTTTTATTCTGCTTTTATTCACTCATAATGTTATTCACATAGAAGTATATTATTAATTTTCTTCTATTTAAAGAGGAGTTATGGAAAGTGACACCGTTCCCTCAGCAAGTTTGCCAACGACACTAAGCTATGTGGTTTGATCAACATACTGGAGGGAAGGGATGGGATCCAGAGGGACCTGGACGTAATTGAGAGGTGGGACAATGCTGCCTTATGAAGTTCAACAAAGCGAAGTGCAAGGTCCTGCACCTGGGTTGGGGCAATCCAATGCACAGCTACAGGCTGGGCAGAGAAGAGATTCAGAGCAGCTCTAAGGAGAAGGACTTGGGGGTGTTGATTGGTGAGAAATTTAACATGAGCAGGCTTCAGTGTGTGCTCACAGCCCAGAAACCAACCGTATCCTGAGCTGCATCAAAAGGAGCGTGACCAGCAGGTCAAGGGAGGTGATCCTGCCCTTCTACTCTACTTGGAGTACTGTGTACAGTTCTGGTGTTCTCAACGTAAGAAGGACATGGAGCTGTTGGAGCAAGTCCAGAGGAGGGCCGCGAGGATGATCAGGGGCTGGAGCACCTCCCATATGAAGACAGGGTGAGAAAGTTGGGGCTGTTCAGCCTGGAGAAGAGAAGGCTGCGTGGAGACCTCATAGCAGCCTTCCA
>JANHGB010047185.1:23061-38503 GCA_026283785.1 Coracopsis vasa
GTTGGGGCTGTTCAGCCTGGAGAAGAGAAGGCTGCGTGGAGACCTCATAGCAGCCTTCCAGTATCTGAAGGAGGCCTACAAGGATGCCAGAGGGGTACTCTTCATTAGGGACTGTAGTGATAGGACAAGGGGTTAAAGGTTCAAAGTTAAACAGGGGCAGTTCAGGTTAGACATAAGGAAGAAGTTCTTTACTATGGGGGTGGTGAGGCACTGGAACAGGTTGCCCAAAGAAGTGGTGAATACTCCATCCCTGGCAGAGTTCAAGGCCAGGCTGGACAGGGCCTTGGGCAACATGATCTAGTGTGGGGTGTCCCTGCCCATGGCAGGAGAGTTGGAACTTGATGATCTTAAGCTCCTTTCCAACCCAAACCATTCTATGATTCTAGGATTCTATAATAGACTTAGATAGAACAAGACTCATGGCTGGAGTTTCTAGGAACTATCACAATGAAAATAAGATGTAACAAGTGCAGTATAATGAAGGGAGAAAGGGCAGCTTTCACTCTGAAATTTAATACCTAGGTTTTTACAGCTGTCTGTTTTGTTTAATTCATTCAGTTATGTTAAGGTGTAACAAAATTCAAAATCCAATCAGAGATTTTTAAGTTTTTCAGCAGTCAGAGCAGTAACACATAAAACCAGAACACACAAATTTTCATGAACATTCTTAGTGTTAACAGAAATGTCCTAATATAAGTACAGCAATAAAAATTGTGCTTTACCCAGTAGCTGGCTAATTGCTCCCTGGTCACACAAATTAAGGTTCACAGCATCATCGTAAAGAGCCACAACAGACCGCAGCACTCTCAGGCTGTAGCGCATTTGTGCAAGTTTGTTGCCACGACCACTTTTTCCATGGAAACTGTTACCTTGACCAAAGAAAGCATCTGTGGAGCAATCACAATACATATTTTGTTTTATTCTTCTGCCAGACAGTGTATGTTCAGAAAAATAATGTGCTCAGAAAAAAAAAAAACAAAACAAACAACTCAAACCCCAGCTTATTAGTGTAAACTGAAACCAACTAAACAAAATTGCTTCATGTTAGAAAGGCTTCTTGTTCAAAACTACCTAGTAATAAGCCTTTTTGTACAAGGCTACACTTCTTAAATTTGTAAGAAAGGTATGATTTTGGTGAGCATTTAAAATTATTAGAATTTTTTTTAAGCTTACCAGGTTAATGAGCAGTCTACAAAACTCAAAATATCTTTTCTAGCATGATATACAATATCAACCTTTTGATCTCCATTAGACCCAAATGAAAAATTCTTTCTAGAAAAACATATTACATTTTGTGAAGGAAACTATCCATTCCCAGAAAACCAGGCAATGAAATTAGATGCAGTTGGTTGTCTTTTTGTTTAGCCCATACTCTTAGCTGATGGCCACAAGCCAGCTTTAGTCTGTGAACTATCTTACTGTGTATGGCTCTTCAATTTGAGTTAATGCATCCTGCCTCATGGCAGGAATTACTGGTTGGACTTGTTGCCGCAATAATTGTATCTGACTAGCTTAAAACACAGGCAGTAGAGATGTGTGGCTGCCCACACAAGCAAAGGAATGCCAATATAGTGGTACCCAGTGAACAGGGCATCAGCTTACTGTTCAGTACAAAAAATATATGATGCTTGGGGTTATTTTTCTTAAGAAAGATTACTTTCCTAAGTGACCTATTGAAAAAGAATCATTCTGACTTCTTGAGTTTTGTATTTTTCTTTCCTGTCAAAGAAAGTAAGTTCAGTTGAGTTTTGTTTTGAGGTTACTGTGGATGAAAGTCATAAGCATGTACTTACCTTGGCCTATACACCATTCTAGAAACACAAGGAGAAGAGTATTCGCTTGGCAGGACAAATATTTATCTATTAACAAGGGAGCCACAGAAGCTAAAACAGCAATTGCATGAAGCTGTAATTCTTCATACTGAGCAGCAGACCATTCATAAAATCCCGGCTTTTGATTTGGTTTTACATAATAAAGCAAAGCTGGCATAACATCATTTTCACTGAGAAGCTGCAGAGTCAAGACAAAGAGAGACAGATTACAGTTTTCACATGCAAGTAAGAACAATCTAAAGCAATGAGTCAACTTTATCTGTCGTACACTAAGAAAATTATTTTTTATTGAGAAAGTATGTCATGAAGGCTACAAGTACAGACAAGCTCTGTTTATATTTGGTAGCATTCCCACAGACTGTGGTTTGTTAAATATTATTATGTTCTTCACATATATTTCAATAATGCTTGGCAGTCACATGTCAGCTAATTTTCCTGGTCTAGGTTTGTAACTTTTCTAAAATAGAAACTGTATGCTTCTTTCAAACAGCAGGACTTGTTTCAAAGCTGTGTATAAATTCTTGATTTGGAGAACAGCTGATTTTAGTCTACTGCACTATAATATTCCTGTGATTCTTTTGAATTCTATTTTTTTTTTTTTTTGCTTACTTCTTCTGTTCTGTTACAACTTACCTGTACAGCACGTGGGTCTTTAGATAAGACTCCTATTACATGAAATAGCAATTTCTTCATCTCAAAGTCCTCATAACAGCGGGTAAGTTTAAGTCCTTTCACCAAGGGATTTGGAACTTTAACTATGAAGGAAATTGTAGATAAGTTACAAAAACCACATGATGAAAAGTAAAAGTAGTGTACTTATACAGTATGAAATCTCTTACCTTCAGTAAATGTTGCAAGTGCTATTAACAGCTTTGCAAATCCACTTTCCTATAGGTATTCAAAAAACATACAATAATTAAATTCAATTGCAGTGAAATTAAGACATGATTTAATTTTAGGGGGTTTTGTTTGTTTGTTTTTTTCTTTTTTCCCAGAACAGAGTTTAATGTATCCTATAGCAGAATAAAGAGAATTTGATCAAAGAAGATAAACCATTTGGACATTGTACAATACTAACTGCAGTCCTAAGGGTACAATTAGTGAAATCTTTGTCTCATTCAGTACAAGTCTGAACTTCTATCTATGGGGAAATCCCAAAAACATTTATTCACTCCTATATACCACACAAGAAGACCATGTTCTCACTACTGTTAGAGTTGTGGTTTTCAAAATGTGTTCATGCATGTGTAAGTTTGTACAAAAGGATCATCAGTACGTACAATTTTGTGCCTTCAGTTGTGCATGCACTTACATTCAACTGCAGTGCGTTCACAAGTAAGCACATGAAAACCGCATGTATAAACAGCATGCACTTAAAAATATTACTTATAAGAAATAAAAAAAAATAACATCTTGGAATTCACAGCTCCTAGAAAGCTAACAGGACAATTATGTCAGATGTAACTATGATAGGGCCAAGGCCAATGGGTGTTTATGCAGCACAGTTTAGGCAACAGAACTTTGTTCCTGAGGTGATTAGAAGCCATGGTTACTGGTACATTATTCTTCTTGAGCAACAGAATACATTAGCTTGGCCTCAGTACTCTGGCAAAGCCAACACAGAGCCTTCCACCAGCTCCCAATAGGAGCAGAGCTCACAGAAAGCTACACAGACATTCCCACAGAATCAAGTGGTTCTATTAGTTTTGCAACAGCTGGGCTCAGATTTGTTCAGCCTAGCTCTGGAGGTTAGCACACACACAATTTTAACAATCAGAAAAGTAATTTTAAAGAAAATATTGAAGTACACAACTATATTGCCTATTAGGTTTTGTTTCTATGGTATCTATATTATCTGTTCAAAGCCATTGCAAAGTGGTTAAATAAAAAAACAGTATCAAAACTTCGTAATGTTTTATTCTTGCTGATTAATGCAGTACTAAATTCTAATGGAAACTGTAAGCAATTACCAAACAGTTTTGTTCTAACACAGAGATAATAATAACTAATAACATTATAAGCTTTATTTTACATATAATTTTCAATTTACTTGTGGTGAGAAAATTATTTTCCTTTTCAAATGCTCACATTCCTGTGCTGATTTCTGAATTATGTGAAATGCAAGACTGATTTTCTCAAGTTGCTTAGATAAGAAAAAAATAAAGAGAACATTCTGATGATAATTTCTCTGGTATTATCTACAAGGCAGGATTCAATGGTAATGTTAATGTTTCTGTCTACCTACTACTTATACCCAGCACCTTGTAAAATCTCTAGGGAGGCTGAGAATACAGAATCTAAAGTATGATATTTTAATTTTTTCCTTGCATTGAAAATATTTTTCTTCCCTGTAGTATAAGGCGTTAAAAGTATGTGTCTTGGTTATTTATCTTGTAGGAAAAAGCCATGTTTCTACAGCCAGATAAACAATTTGAATCTTTTAGGCATCAAGTATGTTGCTGTGATGGTATAACAGACATTTCATAATGCTTAGTAATAAAATGGAAAACTTGAATGAAAAATCTGTAATCTTCATTACAGACAATAAAATCTCTTTAGTAATACAGCCATTGGGAAACTTTGACTCAAGTTGAGAAATTAATTCCTTGAAAGTAATCCATTCCTAAATAGTGAAAAAGATCTACAGGAATTTGATTGCTTATTTATTCACCACATATGTCAAAGCTTCATTAAAGTTCTAAATCTCAACTGTAAAACAAGAGAGTAGAAGAGTATTAACATCCATAAAAAGTTAACTTCTCTCTAGGCTCCTCTTAAATATTCTGGAATATTACAGAAGAACAAAGTCACCTACTTGTTAGGCAAGCAACCCTAGTGCATTCTGGACTATATTTGTATGACATAGTCTTAAAAAGAATTTATGTGCCTCTTATTAACTGGATCTAAGTTATTATTTTCTCAACATCTTATTTAAAGCTTCTGAGCAAACTTTCTTGTTCCTGGTTATGGGGCACAGGTACTTCAGCTGAATTTGAGCCATCTGAATATAGCCTGTACTCCTACATTTTCGAACAACAAATGAGATTTAGTGCAAAACTCATTGTAACAGAATGGCACATCTCAGAAACTGTACAAGAATACAAGAGTTAACATTAAGTTTTGCACATAAATAGTATTAGTGTAATTTTCTAGGTATTAAATAAGGTTGCTGCTAGTACTCCAGGCCAGTGATCTGCAGGTTTGAAGTCCCTCTGAGGTAGAGGGAACAGCAGAAAGAAAAAGGGTAATCTGAGAAAGAGTAAAGCACTGGAGACAGAATAGAACCCTAATGAGGAAAAAAACTTGATTATATAATAGTAAAAGAGAAGTTATTAGTCTCTGGAATATATCTATAAATACTTACAATCATAGGTGCTGCAGGATTTTCAGCTAGTAACGTGGCAAACACCAAGAGGTCATTCCGTAGCTGACGATCATAATGCCGGAAACCATGCATGAGAAGGTCTTCAAATACTTCTTTCAAAGTACTTAAAAGAAAGTGAAATGCATTTTACCTTTTCTTTTCATATTCTATATTTAGACAGCTCTAGGTATATGAATTCACATTCAGCATCATACTTTTCAAAGCCTTAGGGTTTAAGTGCAAGAGAAATAACTTAAAACGTGATTATTAAAGGATTCTTATGTATACCACTTGCCATCCATTTTAAGCATATACACAAGATGCACGTATTATAAATTGCACACTGTATGCACACAGTAACACACTGTCTGTGTTATAATTTACTCATGCATGGAACTGGATGTTCTTGAATTATTATTGAGAAGAAATGGTCTAATCCTAAGTAGTTAAAATAGTGTAACTCACTAAGGGAAAACCTGTTATTTATTCCAGCAGATGATCTAGAACTAAGCCTTGTATATCATAGCACAGAATTTTCTACTAAGTTTATAACATAAGCATTTCTACAGTGCATGGTCTACTGAGTCTAATGTGTAAGTTTGAAAATGGTGCAATTAACTTTTTCATCACACAAAGCAATAGATAGGGCTCCACCTGCAGCAGAGCACCTTGATCTTCCTCTTGCCCTGTAGCAGAACCAAATGGTAGTGGAGTGCTGTGTTGATGAAATAAAGAGAGGCTTGAGAATGAAATAGTTTTGATGTAGACCATATGTGCTTTTAGCTGGACCCCAGGCACTGAGTTTGTAAGCTACCTGGCAGGCACCTCTTGGATCATATATCATTTCCTGGCATTTCACAGTCCACAGTGCTGTCTAACGTGCTGAAACATAAACAGGTGCCTGAGGGGTCTAAATCGTGGGTTGCTTGGTTATGAGGTCTGAGTCAGCACTGCTTCCACTTCGGAGAATCAGACATGTTAATACTGAAAACTTAATGAGGATTTGATGAGAGCCCTCCATTCCCTGTTTGTATTTTCTCTCGATTCATTTCAAACAAAATGCTACACAATAGCAAGGCTTTAGATATCTCCAAAATCACAACATTAATTAATAAAATGCTTCCCTGTACTTACTGTACACATTCCAAGCTACTGAGCTGATTACAGACTTCTTCTTTTGAGGTATTTTCTACCAGGTTCCACAGGATTTCTGAGGAGCGGAACACCAGCTGCCCTGAGGGATCATCACCGTTTAGATACAAACAGAGTCTTTTGGCTGCTCGTGCCTTCAGCATAAGCCTGCAATTTACTCCTAAAATTAGGAAAATACGAATAAGTAATTCCCTGTAGATCAGTAAGTATTTTAGGCATGTTCAGAGAACAAATGATCTAAGTTCAGAGGTAATGAGATTGCTGAAAGAACAGTTTGTACTAACCAGAGCTGGACAGATGCTGGAGAGCTTTAAGTACCCACAACTTCTCGATAAGTTGACTTTCAACTACTGCTAGTGACAAAACGAGAGTTTCTGCTAATCCTCCTAATTCAGCCATCTGAATTTTATAGTTTGCACTTGTTGGCTGGCAACCTGCACATGCAACAGCTTTAGTTAAAATGCAGAAAATATTCAAAGTTTTGGTTACTTCATAAAATATTCATCCTATTCATCCCTTCTCAAGAAAGGATTAAGAACCAAGTATCATATTTCCTTAGTCCTGAAATCATTTGAAAAAAAAATCTAATAAACAATAAGAGCTGCTTTTCTTATATCTGCATATTAACAGTGCCTAAAGCAAATCCAACACTCACCCTCAGAAAGATTAAAATGCTATAAAAATAATTTAATTGTTTCCTAGAATTTACAGACTGAAAGAACAAGCAGGGTTATAGACAGGTAAAAAACCTTCTTTGGGTCGTGCAATAAGTTGTTGGTGCAGGACTTAATTCTCTTCTGTAGCCTATTCACTAGAGAATTAATGCCTTCTATAATTGTATTACTTATAATATGTGAATCCAACCTTTGATTTATAAACTTGACTTTCTAATATGTACCTGTTTTTACTTTTGTCATTGCATATACAAATCTATATTTCATTACTGAATTAGTAGGGAAGGAGAAGCATTGAGAAATTTTATTTATATATTCTAACTCATGAAAGTAAAGTTTCTCTTAGATTTCTAAAAATATACACATCAAATGATATGAAATGCAGGACTGATAAACGCAGATAATGCACATGGTGAAACAAGTTTTAACTAAGCATAAACTCTGATAGGCTCTAAGTTCATATTACTTTATAGGTAAAAGAACTTTGAAGATCAAACTTTGTCAAGATTTATATATATGCTTAGAGATGAAGATTTTCACTTAAAAAATTAGACTGAACTACATTCTTCATTTTTGTGATAACATCATATTTCCTAAATCTGAAGGAGAGTAACAAAATCTGTCAATATTTAACATTCACTTATCTCAATGGAGGTATTTACAATCATACAACCAGCTGCAGTCATAGCTGCTTTTAGGATTTGAGTCTTGTTTGTAAGGTAAACCCAGATTTATACACTTTCATATTTCTAGTCTCCTGTGAGGGCTGTTGCAGCTGCAGCTTCTTCAGGCCTCCTAAAGTAAATTAAAACTAGCAAGAGGGCACAGGAACTAGTGCCACACTGTAGGAACACAGCAAGGGAGCATAGCATCCAACATACTCCTGCATGGGATCCTCACTGTGACAATGGTCATCTGCAGCTAGTCTGCTATAAATCTAGTGCTGTCTCACAGCATGTGATACTGTGCCCCTCCGGGAGGGGATCCATGTCTAACTTTGCCTGATAACAGCCTCTGGCACCATCACGAGGGTCAAAGGCATAAGCAGTAGTGGATTCTGATGACAGTTTGCATGCCTATCCTTAGTACCATAGGATCATGCTTGAGCTCATACTCAGGCATCATCAGCCTCTTTCTGCAGAGACAAGTCAAACAATCTATTCAAAGCCTATACTCAAATGTGTCCATATAATATGAACTCAATCATATTTAGATGGATTCAGATCTATCCCTCACAAGCAACACAAGTGAAACCAGAGCTGCTTCTCTCCAGCCTACACACACAAAGTTGAAAATTACATTTCCCTTCTTATAATTCTAATGCCAACTATTATTTCTTCCTCCATTGTCCACATTTCAGAGAACTTGTGAAAACTTCATGTTTTCTGGATACTGTGTAATCCTAATCCCCTAAGTGTAATAATTAATTCCTTGTACATTGATGAACTAATTTCAGATTTTGAGTACGCATTTCTATAAAAGTGCTAACTGCACATTTGCCAATGCTGTATATTTAATGCATGAGATACAGTAACTATAGTTACAAAGAAAAATGAATCCACAGTTAATTAAAAGAGCCATTTCAAAGTAGCTGGGATCACATACACTTGATTTCCTGTGACACTTGAAAATACTGTGCTTTACCTGAAACTAGTTTTCTTGGTGGCTCTGTGTTATAAAAGCTAATAACACACTTACAGATTTGTATTCTAACTTCAGAGCTTGGCACCCTCATCAAGCAACCTGTCAGAAACAGAAAAAAAAAAAAAGGTAATTTACAAAGTTTATAATTGTTTTAGAAAGTAATCTTAACACTTCTATTTACAGTATTTAGTGTTTCTTTCGGTCATACCCCTACAAATCTGTCATTTTTTGCAAAGTTTGATTATAACATACCCAAGGGACAGGAACTCCTACACCAAAGGGCACAAAGGGATCTTGGAGGAGTAGCATAAGGTTAATCAAAAAATGACCTGCTCTGCTTTATGGCTACAGACCCTTATAAGAAACTGGATGTTATTCCAGAAGCTGTGGAATTCAGAAGAAAGCTACTACACTAGGCTGCTGTCATCATTACAATGTCAGAAGCTCTTCTTCTAGCAGACATAATGTGACATAAAGGGAGTACAGAAAGAGATCCTTTTCCACAAGATACAGAGAATTCCATTGAGAGCTACCAGCTATCCATGCCTGACATGGATAATATAAACAATCTTTTAGATTTGAGAGTCTTTTTGGACATTGTACCCTCAAGAGAACCTGAAACTACCAGAACTACCTGTAACAACTTTATGAAACCAGGAGGCCATTCTGCTATCTACTTGGACCTGTGAAAACAGACTTTGAAAAATACTTTTTTCTCCCCCATTTCAAGGATATATATATTTTATTTTCATGTCTGACAGGCTGACTGTGCTATTCTTTACCATTTAAATCTTACAACTAAATGAGCTGATATCACTCCTGCTCTATTCTAAATCCTTTTTGACCTACAGTGCTTACAGTGTTTTCTTTGAAAATCAGAAATGTGACATGCAAAGTTGGAAAAAGATAATTTGGTACTGACAGGTCCAGTGACATTAAGACATGCCTTTCACACCTTTTCCTCAATAGCTCTCTTAAAATAGATTTCTGAACAATAGAAGTTTATGACTCGGATGCAGCAGGAGGCTGAAGTCAGGAACTGCTACTCTTAGTAAGGCATGGCACTAAATTGACTTCTGTTTTGCCTTTGGAGATGATAGGTCTCAGGCTTTTGGGTTTTGAAGGTTTGAGCTGGGAATCAGGTGTTACTGTTTCTCACTTGTTTCTTTCATTTGGTTTCAAAGAAGCAGGAAGGATACATATTCCCCTTAGGCTGGGCTTCAGTGTTTATAGTAATATACCAATTTCTTAGATCAAAATGAAATAAAACATATTATAGACAGGTTTAATTCTTCAGATGGACTGATAAAGTTATCTCACATAGCTTCTGACACTGGCAAACAGGTAATACTGCTAGCTAATCTGGGGGTTACCTGCACAGCAAAATAAGAATGGTTTCTAATACTAAAAAGCTCAGAGGACTGAATGGATAATTGAAATAAATTACTTACATTTACTAAGGAAATTAAAGAAATTAAAATTGTGCTAAGAATACAGTTAATTTTATTATAGCATAATAATTATTTTGTTGTGGCATATCAGTTTACACTCACCCAGCTGTGCAATGAATTTTGAAACCACTGTGGAATAGCTTACTTCATCGGAAAATTTCCTTTTTTGAAATGGTAACCTGCAAAATGGAATTTAAAAATATTACAACTATGTTTAAAACACTATAGAAGAACACTTTAATCAAGTCACCAGAATAGCTCAGTAGCTTTTCTTGTTCCCCTTTGCATTTTTTTGCAAATAAAGGGTAGTTTTCCCAGGACAAATACATTCTTTGCAATGCTGATTCTACATTGAAAGTTCCAGTTCCAGAATCTGGCAATTACTAGTACACATTCATAGATACTATTTTCATAATTCATATTCGATGCAATAAGAAATACTGGAAAAAAAACCCACCCCAAAACCAAATGTCATTTAAATGTAGAAGATTAAATCCTGGAATCTATGCACTATCAGGCTATTGTAGAGATAAACTAAGCATAGGTATGAGCAGAGGTAGAAGAAAAAGGATCCTATCCCCGGGCAAGATCTCTTGAAATGGATAAAAATAAAACTAATAAACTGACTCCAAATAGCCCAATGACAAATTTATTTTTCAAAACAGGGTATTAAGAAACACTCAATAACATTTACAAAATACTTAGTTATGACATAAACATGTAAGTGTTAAAAACTCCCTAACAGTAAACATTACAATGTTATGTTAAGGTCTCTGCAGCTCATAGTGCAGAAGCAGCTTTCTGGTAGGTTTACCTCTGTAAACACAGCCAGAGGAAAAGAAAGGAGAAAGCAAATAATGGAATAAATGGAGGTGAGGGAAGAAACAGACATTGAAAAAGATGTGGGAAGAAGACAGGTAAGCAGAAGCAGTTATGAAAGAGTGACAAATTTTACTACAGGAGTCCTACTATCTGAAAGGAAATTTGAAGTAACAGCCCCTCCTCTAGTTATAGGCTTCTCTTTGCCATATGAAATAGTAATGAAAGTGGTGGAATTTCCACAGTACAGAAATTAAAGCAAAACCCAAGGGTGCAATTTTCCACAATACATTCATCACAGACAACACAATTATTGCTGAACTGCTTTAAGAAATGAAAAGTCTTACTCACAACTACATTTTATCAACTTTATACACTCATTCTCAGTTTTGTCATGCTTCTGCCGAACATGGAAGAAAATGAAACTTCATGATGTAGTTTCTCATTTTCCACTGTGTGGCAGCAAAAGAAAGCAGTACAACCAATGGTGCTCAGAGAACTAAAAGATTCTGCTGAGAAATTCTATCCTTATTAAGCCTAACAGCTGAGAGGAAGTTATGTAAAAACCTATTTGAATAGCTAGTTTACTATGCAACTCCTTTCTGTGATTTTTCTCTTCCTTATTCTCTCCAATTATAATTAAATACAGGAGTAACTGTAGTTACAAGCATTCCATAAGTAACTATTAAATTACTGAGCAGGAAAAAACTACTGACAAGTGCGGATAACACCTAAATTCTGTTCTACAAATAAAGTACATCATGACAATGAAGATGCCTGAAAGTTCATGTAGTATATTTTAAAAACAATTACAAATCCCAAATGCTCCAATTTTGGTTCTTTCTCTTATGCAATGTGGCTTGTCATTTTGTAAAGCCTTTAATACCTTCAGGTATTAAACTGTCTTTGTGCCACCTCATGTTTTTAAACTGACTTAAAGAGTTTGTTTAAAACTGCAAAGCATACTTCAGCAGGACTTAGCTGCTGAAATCTTCAGAGACCAGCAGTCCCAGAACAATTTACTCAGTCACCCTGGAGAATCTTGCTTCCAAGCAAGCTAGGGCCAATTACAATATAGTTTTGAATGATGTAATAAGTGGTTCCACAGATACTGAACTGCTAAAATGGGTCC
Source organism: Coracopsis vasa (assembly GCA_026283785.1). Taxonomy (NCBI): domain Eukaryota; kingdom Metazoa; phylum Chordata; class Aves; order Psittaciformes; family Psittacidae; genus Coracopsis; species Coracopsis vasa. Next base: position 35,130 of record JANHGB010047185.1, read on the forward strand.
CTCCTTTATGCCAACAGAAACTAAATTCAAAGAAAACACAGTTCATAGAAAACGGTAATATAACAGATGCCTTGAAGATACAGATGCGTTGTAAATGGTTGCTGTATGCATATCTCAGTTGCCTTAGAAAATGTATGAACATGTTAAGAAGCAATGTTTAAATCTCTAAAATGAGGGCTGAAGTACTTACCCACATAATTTAATAAGTTCACATAAAGGCTTGGTGAAAGCTTCTTGTTCATTCACTTTTCCTGCGCACAGGTTAAGAATTTCCATTATTTGTGCTAAATCCTTAAGGGGCTTTTAATTTAAAGTAAAGGAAATCAGGTTTTTTGTATTGCTATGAATCAGAAGAAAAAGCTGAACACTATATTCATCATACTTCAAAAACACAACCGAGAAAAAGCAAGGCTAATATTTTCAAAGTTAGATGTGCAAAATAAAGCATACAAGCCAACACTTAGGCTTTTCAAAGCAGCCTTACTTCTACAGCTCTCGCAAAACTGATTTTGCTTTTTATCAGCTGAACTCACTGGAAGTTCAGTACTGAATATTTAAAAATACAGGATGAAAAGTTTTTATGTCACAGTATCAGATTTACCTATCTAATTCTGAGACATCCTTGAGGTATTTGAATTCTTTCCTACTCTAGTCCCAGGTGACTAACTAAGGCTTGACAATCTGGACCCAAACACATACTGCGATTATCAAATTTAAGGTAGAGGTAGAGGCACAAGATCAAAACTGAAAAGATCACTGAGACCAAGTTACTACAAATCCACTGACTCATGGAAACTGCCTGTAAGTACTTAGACACAACTTGATTGTGAAGTAATGTGATAGTTTAAGTCTCTATGGCAATTAGCTGAATTGTATGAAATTAATTGCATTTTTCCATATGCCCATGCTCTCTATAGTACTTCTGATTACTGAAAGACATTCAATTTGTACTGTAAATATGAAAAAAGTTTCAGATAAAGTAGTCTGACTTTAATTTAAAAAGTCTCCTTCATTGGAAGTCATTGCTATTTTATCTGCTGCTTCTTAAGTGACAATTATTGTGCTTGTCTAGGCTGAGTTGAAAGTACACTAATTACATTTTGAGCACTTTCAACCACCGTAAAGGTGAGATCCCTCTACTGAATTTTGTAGCAAATTAATCTAGCATCCAAGAATCTTGCTAACCTGCCAGCCTGGGCTATGTGTACACAAGAAGGCCAATGATGAGAATGTGTGTGTTCTCGGTGTGGAAGCACAGCACATGATAAAATGCTTTGCTGAAAAGTCAGAGTATTAACATACATAAACCACCATGAATTCAGAGTGCTACAATGCCAAAAAGGATACAAGCCCATTTTCAAAACACTTGGCTACCTTCTTGAGACTTTTCAGCTGCTCTTTTTCCAAATCTTTCTTAAGTAAAAGAACGGAAAACAGGTTTTAATTGCAGTTTGCCTTAGCACATTAAATGATTATGTTTATTCCCTTTTAAGTTTAAATGAAAGTTGAAACCAGATTAAAAAAATCACAAGACACAAGGAAATTCTGAAAGTGCTTTGCAGCAGGATTAGCTCCTTGATCAAGCCTTATTTCTAAATACAGAGTTTACGCTCTTGTAAATGCAGAAACTTTTGAAAATCCTATCTTCAGCTCAAATGTGTGGGCTCTTTCTCTTAAATTCTTTGGGATTCTGTGAAAGACACCTAATAAAACCAAAGCTATGTCACACGACACTGATGTGTAAAAATGCAGATCTAAGTGGCTTAGAGTAGAGCTCTGCCACCACTAGGAAACAGTCTGCAAATTCAAAGTTGAAAACAACTGAAGCAAGGATATGTCAGGGTGTGTCAGTGATACACAGCATTCATTCCAGCTCTTCTGAGCACCTCCACGCTGGGCAAGAGCACTGCACCTTGAGGCAGGCCAGAAAGTTGTTTCAGGAATGTACAAGCCCAGAATCCTAAGGGCATTTTATCATATACTCTCTAGAGAAGCAGTAAACAACATCATCCAGCGCATTTTTCTTCAGTCTCTCAGTTTATACTATCAGCTCTGTATAAAGGTGGGAGGGAGGGGAGAAACAAACTACTTCTCTGTGGACATTAACTTAAAATGTGGTATGTTTAATCAAGTTCTTGTTATAAGAGTATAAATTATTAGGTTTTTAGATCAAAAGTAACTGATAGCTTAGTGAATTTAGTCTGCCAAATCTTCTTGTAGTCTGTGGAAGTCCATGAGATGCTAATCTGTGCGCCTAGATACTCATATCTGTTTTTCAACACTGAACTTTGTATATCTCTTCTTCCTTTACAATCATCTCCCTGGAGATACGTCGGCAGTTAACTTGGACAATTACATAAATTCCTGACATACTTTCAGTAACTGTACTCTGCATGCATTTCTGTTTCTCAGCTGTAGGTTTCAGCACTCTAAAACTCCCAGATAAGCTATGAATTTTGCCTGTTTGAGGCCCTACTGGGTTATATATGTATAGATATATAATCTTTATATATATATATATAAAAATATCACTGATACCTTTCTTTATTACAATGACCATCTTTAGAAAAAGTGTTCAAATACCAGAGCATTCAGCTTCACTCTCTGTGGCTCCAGTCACGTCTGACTGGAGTCAGTCACACCTGGCTACAATGCCATCTGCTTTATTTAGGGTGGGTATTAAAGTAACATATGAAACATTTTTCTAAGCCCCATTGCTACCTGCGTAACTGAAATAATGAAGTATTAGGCTTACTTACTGAGTTCGAATCTTCGAGTAGTTTAATGACGCGATTCAAATCCACTGATCTTAGCTGTGTATCCTGGAAAAGTCATACTTTTTACCTTTATTTTTTAATAGGCTGTGCTTTAAAAGTGCTTAAACCTTAAAATGTAAGAATGCCGCTCTGAACCAACATGAATCTACCTACGGACGGCTAAATCCAGGCTGTGTGTGGAGCACAACCTGGGGCTTGTTCTCAGCCCGACATAGCGGCCAAACCAAACCAAACCAGGCCAGGCCAGGCCAGGCCATTAACAGCGCCTCCCGGCCGGCGGTGACAGCAGGCGGCGGGGCTGAGGGTAACTCCCGGCAGCGGGGAAGCTCACCTGGATGGCGCCGAGGTCCGCGCCGGCGTCAGAGGCGTTCCTGCGCCGCTCCCCGCCGCCACGAGAGGGGCCAAGGGCCGGCGACAGCGCCGGGGAGCGGGCCGGGGAGCGGGCCGGGGAGAGGGAGGGCGCCCGTGAGGCGGGGGACTCAGTCACGGTTAGGGTAGCCATGGTGCCGATCTCACTCTGCCACCCCACCGCCCGCCGCGGCGGCAGCAGCAGGGCGGCCTCACGCCGTTGCCATGGGAGCGGGGGGCGGTCCTTCT
>JANHGB010047187.1:0-21859 GCA_026283785.1 Coracopsis vasa
GAATGGGGCTTGAATTAATATAGTCTGAAATTGATCCCCTCAAGAAATTACTGAATCAGAACTTTTCACCCTCCACACCATACTTATTCTAATTCAGTGATTTAAGTTGGGCAGAAATTAATCTGCTTCCTCTTCCCAATAACTTTGTGAAGTCAGAGTGGTTTAGACACAGTGAAATGAATCCTGTTCTTCTGATGCCTCACCTCTCAGGTATTGACCATTAAAAGCACCTCTTTTATCAGCAGCCTAAAGTACTCACAGTACTTCTTGCTGCTACCAAATAATGAAATTTCACAGAACAAAAAAACCCTTAAAATTGGTCATATATGTATGTACTTAGGACCCCTCTGTATGCACCAAGTCAGCTGTATGGACTCCTATGAGAGTATGGAGAGTCTACAGTGGAGTTGGTAGGTTGACTGTAGAAATGTATGTAATGTTGCTTTCAGTGTATCAAACCAAAGGATTGTTTTTCTTCCATAATTTTCTTCCTATTTTGATATGCAATAATAAGCAGTAATAACTGTCGTTTCGTTTTCTTCTAGAAGGGAGTGAATCTTGTGCCTGTCCAGACACTAACAGAAAACAAAAATACCTCCAATGTAGAGTATAACTAGAAACATTTTCTATCTGCTGTCTGAGACAATGCATAAAAGGAGCAGAAGCTCCTGAGGAGACCAACTGTGGTGCAGATATTTTTGCCTGAAGCATGTGGATCAGACATAATTCTAGGTAAAATAAGGTAAAATAGTTCTAGTACCCAGTTGTTGGAGTTTTGTATGGCTTGGATGTAGGAGAATTCCTTCTCCAGCCTGCTAATGCAAATAGTCAAACGACAAATACTCTTATGAAGAAGTGGTATATAGCCCCCTGTACCATGCTGGCTTTGCACAAGAGCTATAGCAGTTATATCAGAATGCTTAGGAAGCCTTTACTTACTAAAAATGAGAAGTAAGGGGAAGAATTTTATTCTTTGGTCCCAGGCAGGCCATCATGGAAAGGCTCTTACCTGCATAGATAAGAGCCAACAGCTTGTCTCTGTGATCCCATAACACTGTGCATGAATCCTATGTGAATTTCATCTTCTAGCCCTCAGCCTTCCTGAACATTTAGGGAGTGTCACTTCTCTGCCTACAAATGTTAAAAGCAAAGGTGAGATGAGGAATATTGCAACCTTTGTTTAGTGATTTGTGATGTAGGTTCTTCACCCTTAGTCCTTGTGAACTTTCGGCAGTTACCAACTGTAGTATCTCCATGTTCCAGTTTTGTCCCAAGGTTTAGAAGGTTGTATGCTCTCCAGGAAGAGCATAGCATAACCAATAACTGATTCACAAAACTGTGCTGGGTAGTGTACAAATTTGTGTATCATCTGAATCCCACCTTTGACTAACACGCTAATCATCTAGAAGCTAAATTTGCTGATTCTTCATTTTCTTATGAGGGAACTTACCAAAGAGAACATCAGCCAGCAGTTAGATCCTTTTTCTCCCTGAGGGAAAGGAGTAAAAGAGACAAAGGGTTTGGGGAAGTAAAGCATTTTTGGTGTTACGGAAATTGGATACGTTTAATGAACTTGCTTCTGTATTATGTTCTACCACTTGAAATACCAGAACTGTCAGTGTGCTCTGTAGATAACTACAGTTGCTTGTCTGTTATGAGTTATGCTTTGCAGACAGTAACATTACCTTTAGGGGATGCACATACTGCAGTAATGTCTTGAAGGGACAGAGATAGGGAAGGTTTGTGTTTTCGGTATTTGCTAGCAAACAAGGAAAGCATGAGGACCCCTGCAATTGCAAGTACTGTTACGTGTCACTGAGCTGGCTGAGTTTGTTGCACGTTGTTTCTAAGGGGTCTATGGCTCTGTCAAAAGCAATGATTCAAACCTTTGTGAGATCTGGTGGTCAGGATTCTTGGGAGATAAAGAAGGTACTCTAGATGGCATATGTTCTATCAACCTGTAGGTTAAAGAATCAGAGAAGCAGGCTGTGTCCCCTGTAGCTTCATTAAAAATTTTTCATTGTATTATTTGTTTCATGAGAAAGAGAGCTAATCTTCTGGTTCACTAGTGGAGGACAGCACAGTAGGGTATTATTCCTAGTTCTGTTGAAGACTCATTTGGGGCCACTTATTCAATCTCTGCCTCTTGATTATCCTCCCTTTGCAATTGGGGAAAGGTGTTTACTTACGGGATCTCACAGAGCAGGCGATTGAAAAACTTTTGAGGGACTTTGGTTGGATGAGACTTCATATACAGAGAGTGTGTAAGTGCAGAAATTTTATGGCAAAAAAATTGGGAGTGGGGGGAGTAAATGAAGGCAAAAAGCAAGTTATTGTGATGCTCCCTGGGACATGAGGAGAGCATGATCATTAGTCTTGAGGAGAAGTGGAGTAGTGGGAATTCCATTATGTGTCTCATAGGCAGCAGGAATATGTGAAAGGCAGACATTAAACAGACAAAGACTGAGGTATTCTGGAGAAATGGACAATCAGTTATTCTATTTAATGACTTTGAAAACAATGGGAGGAAACAGATGAGGTTTCAAAGCTCATTGGAAAGAACAGCCTTTCTATATCTTTTTCACAATCCAGAAAAAAAATGAGCTGTTTTACGTAATGAACATTTATTTACTGTTCTCCCAGACACACACACACTGACCTATTTAAAAATGCAGATGGTCACGAAGTTCCCTTCAGTTAGCAGTGACAAAATCAATGTAGAAGGAATAGGGTTAGTCCAGCAAGACAGTATGTAATTAGGTTGTAGCTTGTCCAGGAGTGATTTCTCTGCAGTCCTCAGGAGATGGAAGCAATAGAGGCTTTAGCATATGAATGACTCACAGCTCAAGGTTTACACATAAGATTGTGTATGATCCCCATTAACCCAAAGCTGGTGATGACTCAGATGTAAGAGCTACAGTGAGACAGAGGAAATTCAAACATGAAGAGAGAAAAATATGCAGAAACGGCCTTTTCCTACAACAGGTCATTGTAACTTTAAACACAAAAAGAGTGATATATAACCAAGGGGACCACTGGAAATCAAGGGACAGAATCTTTGCATCTGTTACAGAGTGAGTGTGTGCTAGAAGGCAGGACCAGCTTCACCTGAACAGCTGTCAAGGGAACATGACTCTGCAGAATCTAGTTCTTTGTGGAAGAGCTGTGGGCAATTTCAGAGATTTACTGTGGGATAAAGAGAACTGAAAGGCAAATCACAACTACATGGAGATTGTTAGGTACCCAAATTGTTGTCTTTAGGTTTACCTGCTGAATTTTTTTGTGCAGCAATTTCCATGTGGTGGGATTTTGCCAGTATCTGGTCTCGAAAATTCCTCTAGGCCAGGCTGCAAATGGTTTGAGACTGGTACAAAAGCCTAAGGATGAGTGAAACTGAAGAAAATAAGCTTCTGTGATTCTTTTGGTAGCTTCAGAATGACCACAATTGTTGAGGTGCAATTCTGTGAAATTCTGTCTTTAAATCATACAATAATTTGGATTGGAAGGTACCTTTAAAGGTCATCTAGTCCAACCCCCTGAAATCTTTCTTTAAAGAAACAATCAACCCACTTGCCAAATTCTAGAAGACCAAATGCACCTGAAAATAGCTTACCCTTGTCTGTATTCTTTGTACAGAGATTTCCTGAAGTCTCTGAAGATTTCCTGTGTGCTCTCAGAGTTGTTATGAAGCTAGCAGATGGGGCAGAAGTTGATGTTTTCATTGCACCAAAGTTATCTTGGGGCAGCATCAGTTTTCCTTCAGATAGCAATGACTACACAGAGGATACTGAGCTAAAATCACCACTTATGCGTAGAATTGGCAGCCCAGTTGCTCAGGTTCAAACTGCTCTTGGAGTAGGTTGCAGGGAAGCTTGCTTGACTGCTGTGAATGCTGTTCCTTTACATTCATTTGGGGATTTGTTGGGTACCCAACAAGTCAGCTGTGTCTGTGGAGCATGAATTGATCCCTGCATGAATTAAAAGCATCAAGGGAACTGAGACAGGAGAAGAGAAATGTAACTCAAAACACATATACACAGTTTGGAATCTGATATTAGCTGAAAAATAGTGCTTCAAGACAATCAGGGGAAGAAAAATGTGTAGATGAGGGCAAAATATTTACTATGAAAAGAGAGCAAATCCTATTAACGAGCACATTGCCTTAGGATTCACTTAAATGGACACACACAGGCCCTGTGGAGCACAATACTGTAGAAAAAAATAAGTTCTTAGTCTTTGCATGGCTTTCAGAATTAGCTGTATGTCATCAGCTCAAAATCCTACTTGGTGACAGAGTTTGTGTAGCTGCTGTTCATGGAGCTTGTCAATATTTGTGATGTATAAACTAGCCTTTGTTAGTGCACGTTTGCTGTTTGTAGATAACACCCGTATGTCCTAGAGCTGCAGTCCCATAATGGAATGCTTTTAACAATGATTACCCAGGCTTGCATTGCTGACTAAGGACATTTCACAAAAAACAAAGTCATAACACAGAGCTACACAATTTCTCTAATACATCAGACTTTTCATGAGCAGTTGTGCTTTCTGAACCGAACAGCTCTGTTCCCTTGCATTTGTTCAGTTGGCTAATTGAAGGCAAGTTTGTCACTTCCATCAGCATTGCTGTATAAGCCTTAAAAGTTACATCTGGCCTTTCTATATCAGAAGTGCAGGTATGAGGATCCAGGGTGGGGTATCAGGGCTGAGGAGTCCTGTAGCTTTGTGTCATGGTGCTGATGGCCTGCTAACACTAGCATGGTTGTCCTTCCTGCCTGCCTGTGCAGCCATCCTTGGGAAGCTGCGCCTACAGCAAAACAAGACTAACATATGGAAGAAGGTTTATCAGAATAATGATGTAAACAGCCTTCACACCCTGTGCAGTTGTTTTTTTCTGAGTTCAATCGGGTGGGAACTTTCTGGCAAGCCTGAGTCAGGTTCTCAGTTTCTTCTCTGTTTCCTTTCGGAAAGGTTGCCCCTATGGTGGTGGTGTCTGTACACATGTGAATGCACGTGCACACATGGCAGATATTCCCATACAAGCCCACAGCTTCATAGCAGCATGGAACAGAAACACTGATGTCCCCAAAATTGGTTTACACCCTTCCCCTGCATGCTGTTGTAATTTGGGGTAAGAAGCAATGAGTTCCTTATAAGGTGCCATAGGCTGAGTGTATGAGTTATGTTTTTTTTACTGGTGTCCTGAGATCATTAACAGGCTGATTTGCTGACCAGCTGACTTCTAACATCCTGTGAGGAAATGCATGTTTGATATTTACTAACAGACCTTGGAGATACAGTCGCATGTCAAGCTCAGCAGACTTCTGGGCACAAAATGTGCTCATGTACTTTGCCTCTTGTGCATGGAACAATACAACAAAGTGACCCCTTCAAGGAGGTGATATTTTTCTGTGAGATTTTAAAGGAAAGGCAATGTGTTGAATGACAGTGGCTTTGCTGCTTGGTGTTTGAACAGCTCCAGGCTTTAATGCTTTGATATGAAAAGACAGGGAAATGCCATCACTCCAAACCAGCAGAGGTGGGTTGGGAATGAGCTGGCTTGGCTCTGTGCACCAGAGCCAACTCTCTAATGTCTGCGTTTTCCTTTCTTACCATTGCCTTGGGTCTGATGTGTATCTGTTACATGTTAGGCACCTTGTGCAACTGCTTTCACACTGCTTTTGCAAATGAGTTTCAGAATTAAGAGATCCACTAACTGTAATCTGGGACAAGAAGCAATTTGTGGCTTACGAACTGCTGTAGGCTGAGTGTATGGAGGCTCACACTGTAACCATTGCCACCTTGCTGGTTAGCAGGAAGAAGACCAGCTGGTTTCTGGGGAGGGGGCTTCACATGGAAGTACTGTAACTTTTCTTTTTCTATCTCTTTCCTGCACAGCACCTTCTCAGTGTGTTCCTCTGCCTCCTTCACATGCCATATGCACTGTGTACAAAGCACTTTTGAACTTGGCTACAAGTTTTTGGGTGTCCATACAGCTTTGCTCACTTTCGCCTTTTTGGCAGTTTCCAGTTCCAGCCATGTGACTGCTCCCTCCAGCCTGTTTTACTGCAGTGCTTCATTCTCAGCACTTACCTTCAGCTGAAATGAGCAGTCTGCTGCACTTCCAGGTTTGGGAGGCAAAACCACTGGTTGCAGGAAATTGCCACCTGATTCTGACTCCCAGGGGCTGGAATGAGACCCCTCAAATTCTTCCGACTTAATGGCTTTTCAGAATTCACATCTCTAGAAGGGTACCAAGGAGGCTTCAAAACACCATTCTTTGGAGACATTCCGGTTTCTCCAGTGCTGCATGGTAGACCTCTTGCCAATTTATTGTCTTTAGTTCTGGGATGCTCCATTAAAGTTTTTCATCTTGTTTCTGTTGCAAGTAACTAATCTCTGCTTTCTGAGACCAGTGTCAGCCTGGTGACCTGTAATTATCACTCCCTGAATTTTCTTATGATTGCTAGTTCCTGAAAAATCAGGCTGATAAGGAAAGAACAACTTGCATTATGGTGCTGCTGTAAGAGCATATCTGGTGTTAAGCATATGTATTTAATTCATGTCTGGAAACTTCTATGAAGGATGAACCAAGGATTCAGGTTTCCCCATATTGCTGGATTTTTAGCAGGTATAGGTGGTATGGGTTTTTTTCAGTGAGAATCTGCTAGAAAGATTTCAGGACTTTGTGTGTTTATTTGTAACTTAGTGGCACAGAGAGTGCTGTAATAGCTTACTTTCATCCTGATGTTTTCAAACTAACATTAAGCATTGCTCCTGTTTTTCAGCTGAGTGTTTTATAGTGTAGAGAGGCAATATCCACACAGATGGGTCAGTATTGGTAGACATACAGAATACATTGGCAGGGCAAGATAATTTCTGTTGAGGAAAGATGTTCCTTTTGGACTGGGACGCAGTGGCAGAGGTTGTGATTTGTCTGTATGTTCTGTGTGCACGCTCCAGTGTCCCAAGGCTGCATTGCTTTCCTTGCAGAATTAACAAAGACTGTTCTTCACCACAGGCCTGAGGGTAGGTGTCCTTAGATGATGTCTGCGAAAATGGGTTAGATCTGAAAAAAATCTAGCGAACACAGGCTGGTTGTGCTGTTCCATTACCCAGTGATTGTCTGTCCTAGTCAAGGAGCTAATGCATTTTCTACCAATATTGGAGTCTCAAATTCAAATTTTCACCTGCTTCCTCTGGGCTGTTAATCATGAATCTTAGTCTTTACTGCTGAAGGTGTGCTCTTTTGCGGAAGTGTGATATTCATCATGTAACCAGCGGGAAGCTACACCAGGCTACTTAAGTACCGACCTAAAGCTGCATTTGCTGGGACATTCTTGGCCTCCTTTGCAGAAAACATCCCCTCTAGGACACCAGCCACTTAGAAAAGAGCCCCTTTGATCTGAGTACAGTGTCTGTCTGACCACACTATAAATAAGCAAACCCTGCATTTTGCATTTCAGGGGGGATATGAAAGGTGGAGGAGGGAAAAAAAAAGGAATCATTTTACAGTACAGGAGAGCTAGACTCCATTCTGGGTTCAGCCACAGATAACTTTGCACCATGCATTCAATGTACTCTTCATTTCCTCCATGTACCTAATTGCAGAGTGTCCATCTATCTATGTAGTGGATAGGTCCTGTTGGGCAGAGATGGGTGTCTTTTCTGGATTCAGCTGGAGTGGTGAAGACTACTGCTGTTGCTGCTTTGTTATGGGACTGCTGCTTTTCTGGAGGCTTGTCCTTCCCACCAGCAGCTCTGTGATAGAAAGGGAGTGGGAGCTGCAGCCTGGCTCACTGCTTTGCAAAGCCAGCCAGGCTAGTCAGTCACCTCTGCTGGCTTTGAAGGATGCTTGCATTCCTGTCAGGCAGGAACAAGTGTCTTAAGTGCTTAAATAGTGCCAAGATACTGGCTGATTTGGGGCCTTAAGTAGAAGGCTAACTGGGGTTTGGAGTGTGATGCCTGCATCTGAGTCATGGTGGAAGTGCTGCCTTTACGTGGTGACAGCTTCTCTTCCAGCTGCAGTTTGGAGCTGAACACTGCTTCCTGGGCTAAAACGAGTCATCCAGCTTTGCACTTTTCACCGTAAGGTTTGTATGACAAAGAAGTGATTTTTACAGCTCAAATATGATCAAGCATAGATGATCTTTTAATGAAGTGATCTTTGTGCCTGATTATATTAACATCATAGGGAGACAAATGTACTTGAGCTGTGAAGAGCCCCTGCAGCTATAATCAGATGAATAAAGAGGTTCATATTGATCTGTAGATCAGCATGAGGAAGGAAAGGGCATCACCCATGTAAGCTTTCAAGATTGAAAGCTAGTGTAGGCTGCAGAGAAGTCAACTTGGTATCTTGATCTTAAAGCAAAAGCACCTACTCTGCAAAAGAGATACTGATCTGAGCCCATGCCGTTAGGGCTTTTGGGGTCACTGTGTTGTCTGAAAGGAGTTGTATCTAAATTTGTGTAGTGCGACTAAGCACCTGCACTCGGTCAATCAAGCAGTGAGTGAGGTGGTGGTCTAACTTCATGTAGCACTCTCCTTGTGCACAACTTGGTGTTACAAACAACAACTGTGGATCTGTAAAATTACAATTTCAGCGCTGTCATCCTGTGCAACTCTTACTCTTGCTGTGCCTATTAAAGGAAGGAAGATGCAGTTCTCAGGTAGTCCAGGCTGGCAAAGACAAGTCATGTCCTTGCCACAGACCTTTATGGACTGGCTCTGCACACTTGAGCTAGGCCAGTGGGGAAGTGACATTGGTGACATGGTCTTCCTGTGCCACTGGTGAAGTCAAGCCAACATCAAATGTGGTGACAAAAGCCCCAAGGAGCTTTTCAGGTCCCATTTGGATTGTAAAATACAAGTAACTGGTTCATCTCTGAAACCCTTTCTCTGGGATCATGGTGTTTAGCAGTGGGCTTTGCTCCAACAGCAAATGCTTTTCAGTGCTGGTTTCTCAGTGGGAAGCAGCAGAAAGGGGCAACTGGAAAACCATGTGCCCTGAGGGGTGCAAATGATGCAAAAATGCAGACATTACCTGCACTGCAGGGTGGGAGAAAGCGTGGGAGGCTGAAGAGGAGTGTGACAAGACATGCTACAAGGCAGATTCTGAATGATTCCAAAAATACCCTTGCTGTTCCTGGTAGCAGAATGTGTCTCTGTGGGTTCAAAATGTGCCTGTGTTGAGACTAGCATTGTCCTGTCATCTCCTGTCAAAATGCAGACTTCATGACTCTCCAATCTAATCTTACTGAGTCTAATATAAGCAAAACTTTTCTACCAACTCATCTTGTTGCTGCTATCTAAGCACTGTAGTTGAGATGGCATAGCAAATTCTCATGAAATGCACTTTGAAAAAGTAAGCATGGCTTGCTTGTCTCCCTTGTTAAATATAGGCTGTAACTGTGAGAGACAGTTGACATAGGCAGAGAAATTTTGATTTTTAGCACATGCATTTGTCTGTAGTAACACCTTTATGTTTTGATTCACTTTGCAGACAGTGCTTGAACTCTAGACAATCTGTTTTTAATCAGCACCATATTTCTTTCGACAGTCTCACTGCACTTTTGTGAACTGGTAGTATCCTTTTTGCCCTGTTCTTGAGGATTGTGATGTGTAGTTAAGTGAAAAGCAGCAGCAACAGCAGCAGACATGGAGAGACTGATTCTCTGTGCTGACAGTTTAGATCAAACTATTGAGGAAATTGGTGGATTTTCCCATGTCCTGAAGCCTTCAAATCAGTGCTCTGGATTGCTTTCTACAAAATTCATGATTAGCCATCATTTCCCTTAGCCAGAGGAGCTAAGGGGTGTCGGAGAAGTCAGAATAAATGAGCCAGCTGTTGTTTCTGAGGTTAGAAATCCATGACTGCAGAAACTTTTGTTTGCACACTGGAGTATGAAAAAAGGACAATGTGAGGTGTTAAATGGTTTCTTTTGCCTCAGATCTCTTGTGTAAGATAGAGCAATACTTTCACACCCTTAACTAGCATGGATTGGCTGAGACTAATGCAAACTCTTGAACTTGGGGGAAAGGGCAACTTTTTCCCTGTGCTTTTTCAATGAAGAAAAAAAACCCGTCTTCTGTTCAAGGTAGGTTCACTGACCCTTTTTAAAGCATCTTATGCAGACTGCTGTGTTAGCAGAAGCCAATATGTGTGTGGCCCTTTTCTCTGAGGAAAGATGCAGCAGTTAAAAAGCAAGAGGTACAGAAAAAGGAACAAACATACTCCCTTTCAACTAGGCCTGTGCTCCCTTGATTGCTTTTTAAAATGTCTAAAAGAACATTTCCAGAACTGTCAAAAGAATCTAATTGTCTGTTTAATTCTGTGGGAGCGTGCAAAAGGGCTCCGGACACAAGTACTTCAGTGCAGAAGGGGTTTTGTGCACACTTTGCTGTCTGCTGCAGCTTGGCTGTCAGAGAAGACATGCAGGAATGTGTCATCAGAGTTGGTGTTGCTCTCTGCCTGGAGAATCAAAGCATATGAAAGCAGATGGAAGATCTTATGTGTTAGTAGCCATATTTTATGTGTTGGTAGTTCACTGGAGGTATTGATGAGGGCTTCTGGGTTCTACTTTTAGTTTTGCTGTGAGTTCTACCCCCGGGGGCAAGTGGTTCAGGTCATTTGGCTGAGCAGAGCTTTGAGCAGGGCTTTAACTGCAGTTTTCACTGCTGCTCAGCATATCAGCTGTGCTGTGTATCAGCAATGACCTGATACACCCTTCACTTTGTTCAGTTTTTGTGCAAGAGGGATGTTGACTCTAGTTCTAGATTTTTCCTTCTTTTATTGCTCCCTTGTTTGAGAGCAACTTACTGGTCAGTTCTTGAGCTCTTTGATAGATGGAGTCATCTTTGACACTTGCTTGGACAGCCATCTTCCCCTTTCTGTCCTTCAGAAGGGATATTTGGCTCAAAGACCACCTGTGAAAGAGCTGTGAAAATTACATTTTAATTTAATACATGTTAAGTACAGGAGGTGGAGAAGTGTGAGGGAAGTGTAATAATTTAGTTGGAGAGAAAGATATTAAAAGATGCACCATACACACGGTGAGAGGAAAATCAGTTCAAGTCAGGGTTGAGCCTGAATCAGAAATATTAGTTCCAATTCCTTCAAACCTAGATGATGTTTTTGTCTCATGAACTGAGTTCTTATCAGCTGAACTGGTCCAACCAAGATCAGTATGCTAGAAGTGATGTGTTGCATTTTGATTTTATTTGTGCTGGTTTCCATACCAGTACAGCTTCTATTGACAGTCCAGTACAGTCTCTATTGACTTCAATAGAGAGAGACTTGTATATTCTTGTGGATGAAATCAGTCCATCTGCACATCCAGATGCATACATTAGTCTGCAACAAAAATAAGGCAACTACACTGCAGTAGCTGGTCAGCCAATTCAACTACACAGCATCAGAGAAGGGTTGCTTTTGTTTTCCCTCTTCCTCCTCTCACAGCTTCTAAAGGTACAAACAAGAGACTCTCCTGACATTGAGAACTCAGAATGTAATTAACAAGTGTCTAATGTGCCAGTCTAATTACTGCTTCTCTTGACTGTTCATGACAATAGTGCCATGTAAGTGGAGGAATTAGCTGATTTATAAAATAGGAGTTAGAAACTGTTATGGTTTTGGTTGGGTTTTTTTTTTACTATTACACTTCTACTACACACCTGTTTGTGAAGGAACAGGACAAGTGTAGTAGAGAATCGCTAATTCAATATGACACTTCTTTTGCAGTGTGACAAGTACTTCTGTAGCACTCGGTCTGTACAGTGGGTAAAAATAACATTTGGGCTTACCTTGAACTGATAGTGGTTAAGAGAGAAATACAAAGCTAAAGTTACACCCTCAGCCCCATCTTACCTTACATTGGCCAAATTCTGCAGGGAGCTTGGCACAGTGGTTCTTCTTGCAGAATGCTGTAAGGTTTTAAAGTTGTTTAAAAAAGTTGTTTCTTCTAACCTGGTGGGTTGGTTTTTTTTAATTCAGCTATTTGGAAGGTGCTTTAACATTAAAAGACAATATGTAAAATGGATTCAAACCTGAAACTGGGACAAAAAATCCCTGCCCTTGGAGAGTGGTTTCTTAGTTTCCTTCCTGAATGTGCAGTCTTTTGGGGCTGGGCAACAGGGAAAGGACTTTTGGGGAGTAAGATGAGTTAAATATGTGATACTTGGAAGGGATAGAAAGCGAAAACATGTGAGCACCCCCCACACTCCATCCTTGTCCCTCTGTGGTTTTTTTTGACTTGTCCTTAGTTGAGTTGCAGGTGGAGTCAGAAAATCTGAGACAAATCTTAGGCTGGATGATGGATTCACTCTACAGTGGATACGCATGTCTGTACCTACCTGTCATGTCAACTGATCTGCAGAGACACAATGAGTTAT
Organism: Coracopsis vasa; assembly: GCA_026283785.1. Classification (NCBI taxonomy): domain Eukaryota; kingdom Metazoa; phylum Chordata; class Aves; order Psittaciformes; family Psittacidae; genus Coracopsis; species Coracopsis vasa. Next base: position 12,391 of record JANHGB010047187.1, read on the forward strand.
CTGCTTCCCGAAGATGGCTTAAAATGCACTGGCAGAACATTAGCCTCCTCTCGCCCTCTGGGCTCAGGGGAGTGCAGTGCTCTGAAGAGATACTTGCATGACTCTGACCTAGCTGACTCTTTTGAGATGCCCAGGGCACATCTGCCTACTTCTGTACTGCCTGAGACAGACATACCTTGAGGCAGCTGGAGCTCACCTGAGCAGTAACAGCTGCTTGAGTGTTTCAGTTACTCTTCACAAATTTTAATTCTTGAACATCTGGTCTGTTCTCATTTCCCTTCCATTCTTCTCCTGGGAAATCTAGGTATGTGTGTGGCATCTGTCTCTCACCCTCCTTTGTTTAGATGGAGACAAAGAGTTATTAATGTTTGCAAATGGCCACTTCATCTGTTGGAAAGTGCCTTCCTACCATCCCCCTTTCAGGTCCATTTCTTTCCTTCTCTTCTGCAACTGGAAAAGGGGTCTGTTATTAGCTATACTTGCACGTTAAAAGTTCCTTTCTATAGTGAGCCCTTTTGCAACACTTGAATAACCAGGTTTTGTAATTTGAAACAAGAGCCCTGTAAGTAAACCCTTTTTGTTGTCCTCTGCTTACTTACCCCTGTTTTACCCTTTCATACACGGTTCCTTTTCAGTTACTGAACTAAAGACCTAGCAAAAAGCAAAAGCCATGCACCCAGGATATAATTACCCTCTCTCATAACTATAGAGCAATGATCCCTGTATGGACTTCAACATGTCTAAACTCTGTTTCCTGCCCCATTCCAGCATGGGAAGTTGCAGCCTGCATCACACTCGGCTGAGGCTGCTTCTGTGAAGAGGATTCTCCTCTTGTCCTCAGGAGCAAGGCAGTGTTTAATGAGAGCAGCTGTCATGCTTCAATGCGCTGATGCCTGCAAGTGACTGGCAGGCAGTGGGATTGTTGTATTATGGTCATATTAACTAATCACTGCTGATAATTGTTATTAATCATTGTCTTGGATCTGTAATATGAAGAAGCTTTAGTTCCTTAATTGAAAGTGTTCGAGGTGAAATGCAAGAGCTGCTTAACAATGCACAAGTAGGATAAAAATTGGAAAAAAAGGCTTTTTTTAACTCCATCTCTGAAAAAGCAGCATCTTCTTGTGCAAGCTCTCCAAACTACATGTTTGAGCAGCACTGGCTTTGAAGATGGTCTGACGTCCTCTAGCCCTGTTTGCTGAAAAAGTGGTCTTTTGTGGTGTTCCCTCAAAACCCCGCTGTGCCCCACCTGGGTTTAGTTTGCAAGACTGATACTCAGGGTAGACAGAGGACAAAAAGTGCAAAGCCTGATTCCTCCCCTCTGCTGGCTGTGGCCAGTTTTCACTACAGTGCATTGACAAAGTTTTTTGCTCATAAATGGCTGTGCGCTAGGGCTTTCTGTGTTTGCCTACCTTGGAAAGCAGTTCTGGAGTCTAGGACTTCTCACAGTAGAAAATCCTTTGATCAGCTTCATCCTCTGTTGCTTATGGTCTGTGTCTGGTTTCTCAGAGTCTTTCCTTGACCCATAGTGGATTATGATTTGACACCATAGTGAGATTTGATTTGACACCACAGTGAGATTTGATTTGACACCACTTGCTGGGCTTGTTGTTGCTTTTTGTCATTCTTCGAATGATGAACAGGGAAAGCATTGGAAGAGTTTGGTTCCCCATTGCATTTCCAAAATCCTGTTTTGTCAGGACTGGTTATAACTGATCCAAGGAGAACAGACATTTAAGAGCAAAATTTTAACCCATTTGGTACATCTTGGAGAGTCTGGACAAAGGACAAAAAGGGCTAATGAGTCCTTAACAACCTCCTCAGCAGTTCATGTCCTTTACTGAGACTGCCCCTTCCTGCGATCATGAGAGGAAAGAAAGGGGAGAGAGAAGGAAATAAAAGTTAAAATTGCTAGGCCCCAGCTCCCAGTGTTACATCGAAAGATTAATGCATCATGTTGGGGATGCTTCAAACTCCATAATGTGCTTTGCTGCCTCTGGGGCTGTTTGAAGTGGTCTTTTCTGCCAGTTCAGTCAGCAAAGCTGTTAGATTTATTGAGAACCTCAGCAATTAATTGCTCTCAGACCTGAGAAGGGCCTCATTGTTGTCAGTCAGAGTTTTAATTAGTCAAAGCAGCAGATGGGTAGTATCAGCCTCAAATGCTGGTGTAATTAACTCATTCATTATCAAGTTCTCTTGCTCTGTGATGGTTTATAAAGGACATCTTTAATCTAGCTGCCATCATGCTGTCCCCATAGCAGGAGTTAAACAATTTTCATCAGTCTTTACCATAATTATCCTGTATCCAGGATACCATTAGGGAAAATGCTATTTTTTTCCAATAAATATGTAGACCCTCCTTGCTTCAGACAGGTGAGTAGGGTTTGACCTGCAAAGATGAGCAGAGATGGTGAGATTAAAGTTCCCTTTGAAAGTCTCTGGAATTTTTGTGACTAACCCACCACCTCCAGAAACGTCCTGTTCTGAACTGTCTGGTCTGTTGGCGTTTCGTGCTGTGTCAAGACAGAAATGTGATCAACTGTCACATGTTTAACAGACCGAAACAGCCTTCTTACCTTGGGAAAATAGCAAGAACTCACCTCTTAGCCCCTCAAAACTGGATATGCAAATTGCTGCAGAAGGGTTTTGCTCACAGCTGACCAAGTCCTTTAAGGGAATAATGCCACTTTGAGGGGAACTTCTTGGGTGTTTCTGCATATGCCCTTCCAGAGTGGTTTGAGACATGTCCTCCATCTGAATGGATGCCCAGGACACACTTCCAGGCACTGAAGTTGTCTTGGTAAGTTTTTAGCTTTGTTTTTGACACGCTTTTAGCCCAGGATGTCTCCATGAGAGTACCCAGCATGGTTCAGGAGTTAACACAGGTCAGGATCAATTTTTTACCCTGAGAAGTAAGACTCTGGACTTGGCTGAGTCTGTACCAACTGGCATTAGCACCAGAGACAGGTCCTGAGCATACTAGGCACATGTTGCCATGGATACTTATCATGCATGAAATAAAGAGTTTGAAGTAGAACCAGAAGCAAAAGAGCAAAGGACTTAAATCCCTCGTCTCTGAAATATACCCAATACTCCTCCTAAATCTTGACATGGTTCCTGGGAGGACTGATGACTGCCTCATGACAACAGCTGCTTCAGGAACTTTGGAGTGACCTGTACAAATGTTCATATCCAAATGGCTGCTTGTGCTTGCAATCTAATATGGGTGCTGGCAAGCTGCCTTTGCTTCCAAATGATATTTCCAGGATTGCCTGAAATGGATGGGAAAGCAGATTTGGCCTTCAGAGCAAACCTTTTGTCCTGGATACCCTTTCTAAGAAAGGGGAGGGAGGGTAACAGTCTTAACTGCAGCCTCTTTATGTGAAGGTGGGGGCAACCTTCCCATGGCACTGTCCATCCAAGCTTCTGCCCAAAACACTGAAGCCATCTTAACTAATGACATCATTTAATGTGGTGTCAAGAAGGCAAAGTAAAGAGTTTACATCTCTGAGTGCTGCTTGGAGACTCTACTGCTGCCTGTGTGCTTGCTTTCAAAACATTTGGTAGGAACACAAAACCCATTAAAGCTTAGACCAAACTCCTCAGCCAAACCAATACCGTGGCTTTATTAATCAAAAGGTTTGAGAGAAGAACAGCTTGGTTTTTCTTAATTAAGCTTGTCTTTCCCTGGCAGATTAATTACCCAGAATTCATTGCAAATTTCTGGCTCCATGGATGTTATTGATCCAGTCAGGCTGCTAGTTTGTGCTTGCAGGGATCTGTCTGTGATCCTCTTTCTGTGGGAATTTGGGGAGGGGGGGGGAGGAGGGAGCTGACTGCCAGTTATTAATAGAATTTGGAACAGCTTTTTTTCCCCTAGCTGATTAAATCAAAATGCCAGACAGTTGCATAATCTCGTGCGTCTGAGCAACAGCAGCAAATACCACCATAGCCCAGAGAAAAGTGTTGAAGAAGTGTGGAGACAGATGCCAAAGGCAACAGTGGACTTTTTCTGGAGACATAAAGTAACAGGATTTGTTTTATACATGCTCAAGGACAGTGTGCTTAGAAATATACTGTGAATGTTTCAAATGTCTTCTGGGCTGTGGTTTTAGTTTAACATGATAGGTTCAAATGAAGCCCAGGACAAGGAACAGGATTGCTGGTGCCCTTTGATGATATCCGCATGAAGTATAGGATAATATCGCCGTAGTTGCCAGTGCTTGTGAGCTCACACCCAGTGATCTGGTTGCAGGGGATGGAGTGCTGATGGGAAGCCAGTGACATCTGCCCCTGATCTGTGGAACAGAAAGTCTTTGCTTTCCAGAAGGGAAGACTGAGACAGGCTGCAGGTCAAGTGATAGGAGGTGAGCATGACTGTTTGAGTAGCTGAGAAAGGCAGTCCGAGGAATATCTTCTGGCTGTGGAGCTCTCCCTATAAAATATCAATTGCTTGTTGTGTGGGGTCACGAGTGATCTCCTTTCATAGATCTGTTACTTTGGAAAATAGAATGGGCACCAACACCAACAGCTTTGGCTTGTTGAGCCCCTGATCTCCTTCAACCTTGTAAATAGTGTTTTAAAGCCTCAATGCACCCCTGTATGCTGCTGCTTGTTTGCTTTGACTGCCAGGCAATGCCTTAGTTAAACATTTTCAGGGGTGATTTCTAATCCAGGGGCTGTTCTTTAGCATGAGGCTACTTTTTCCATCAGGCCAGCTTGCTGACTGCTGCAGCTGTGTTTGTTCCACTCTGCCTGGATACTCAGTGGACACCCAGCTTCCCACCCCCACCCTTCTGCAGTCCTTAAACAAGAAAACAAACAATTCCCCAAAGCTCTGAAAGATGCTTCTGATACAGAAAGATGCACTGTAAAATGATGAGAGATCTCTGCAGTATCACGAGTCACAAATGCTGACAGTCATAGGACTAGCTGCCTTGCTGTTTAGAGAACTGCTTTTTTGCCGGGCTTCATTCACAGCCTTGCAGAGTTTGCTGTTTAAAAAATGTTGGTTATTAATTTAGAATTCAGAAATTCAGGCCTGCATTTTCAGAAGGTAGCAATAATTTAAGGGCCTAAATTTGCCTAGGAAGTGGGGTTTTTACTTTTAGGAAAAGTATTCTTTAAAAAAGTCCCCTGAATTGAACACCCTGAATTACTCCATCCTTTTTGTAAATGCAGAACAAAAGTTGAGAATGAGAGACAGGTTGCAAGCAACAGATGTAACTAGCTGTAGACCGTAAGCAAACAGCTGCAGGGTTAAGATGTTTGATGGCTGAAGTCTAATCCTGATTGTGGGTGGTGGGAGAACCTCACAAAGCCCTTTTTCAGTAAGATGAGTGAAGAAACCAATGTTTCAGGGACCACATCTTTTATTCAGCCTAGGCAGCCTAACTGCCTTTGATTCATAAAGTCAGGAGAAAGATGACCAATTTGGCTCTTGGCTACCCAATACATGCAAAAGAGGGGTGGGTGGTTTCATACCTAACTTTAGAGATGGGCGTCAATTTAAAATTGAGACACTGGAGGCCAGTCAAGCATCTCAAATCATATTAGACAACTGTGTAGGCAGTTTGGTGCTGAATACAATTGGGATGAATAATTCCTAGTAGGTACCTATTTTTCTCTGACAATTACTAAGGCAGCTCAGAGTTTGACAAGTGGCCTTTAGATGTATGAAGTTGGGTGAGCTGTAGGTGCCTACGTTAAATACGTATAAAAGCACATTGAAATATATGGCATTAAGCATTGTTCAACTCATAGAAGTAGTTACTGGAGATTAAGAAACCATATGAGGACAGATGTAGCTTCCAGGGTTACTCCATGTGCTGTGAACAGAAACAACTCCAGATTTGACATCTTTCACCATCATGAAACCTTATCTGAATGGAAAGGACAAGTACATGGACTGTATGTGAAAGTGGGAACCTAGTGAAATGATTTAGTCTCCCTTTACTTTGCTTATGGCATTGAAAATGATCCATTATGCTCTGACCTTAGACTACTCCAAAGTTTCATAAGGCTTTAGTGATGCAATAAGGTTCACAGCATTCACAAACTAGATAAGGCTGTGGGCATTTAAAAAGTATGTAACATAAGTGAGTTTATGGATGTCTGTTATTATTTAGTGCATTAAATAATCAGGGCACTCTTTACCTTAAGTAACCAGTGCTTGTTGCTCCCAGCTAAACTCAAAATGAGAGGGAGGGGAATACTGTAATTATTTTTTGTAAGATGTGCAGCTCTGTGACTGTGTCTTGCCTGGATGTATGGGGCTACTGTTGGCTATTTCTGGAGGTGTTAGGCCTTGCTTACTCATACTGATGAATAACTGATCTTGGTAATGAACTCATGTTGTTTCAGCTTATCTACCATAACTGCCTGTGAACAGGCTCTTTCCCTCTGCAGATGCAAGGTAACTAACTGCATTTCCACTTCAGTTGTTGCCAGTTTATTGGGTGGTCTGACCATGTACATCAGGGGTCATCACAGCATAGCTAGTGCACATCCCCAGCAGGCCTTGAACTAACTGTGTGTGCCTATAGCAGTTTGAGTGCCGTCTCACACAAGCATATGTTTACACCCATAAGCATGACTGGACATAGGTGTGCAAATTCATGACAACTTTGTTGCAAAGATGATGCTTTAAGATTAATGGCTATTAATTCCCTTGGAAATGAGGGTTTTTTCTGTGGTGAATGGTAAAAATAGTGACTTTTGCAAATCCTGCAGTAAGACTGACTTATTTGGCCTCGCAGAGGTGATCAACTCACTGCTCTCCTGTGCTTTGTGCTTCTGGATTGTAAGGCAAGACGAAGCAACTACTGAGGAGCTGGGAGCATAAAATGCCTCAGGGTCACAGTCCTGATCCTATGTGCTCACTAAAGCCTGAGGGAAAATCCTGTTGATTTCATTCTTATAGGTTGATGTCAGTCCCCGAGTTGATCTTGTTCAAAATTAATAAACTAGTTGTTTGATAGGCCTATATTACATTGGGAATTTTATCACTGTAATTGCACACAGTTGTTAGCCATCTTCTTCAGCGATTGGCATCCTCTGGCCATTGAGCAGATGGCTGTTGTATCTATTCTGGAAGTGGCCAGTAACTTCTGCATGGGAAACATTCATTCTCTGAAATTTGCAAACAAGATTATTATCTCTTTAAGATTCAGATAAATATATTCCCCACACAGATACACCTACATTCGTTGTAGGTTAGGTTTTGAATTTTTTCACCCGTTCCTAAACCAAAATAGTTTCATGTTGCCAGTGGTTAAAACTTCTTCCTGCCACCACCTTGCCTGAAATGCCTTTATTCTCAAGCCTGTAATTTTTTGTGATTCTGCTGTGAATTTTGCAGCTTGAGTTCAGATCCCAGTGTTTTGGCAACACTCGGCTCTGTGCGTGAGGGAATCCAGGCTGCAATATCACTCAAACGTCCTTGTTTTACAGACAACCTTCTATGTCTCTAAAGCAACCCAGCCTTTCAGCATCCCCTGAAAGCCTTTCAGTTCTCCTGAAATCCACTGAGCTGGCAAAGACCAAAGCATTTTATAGCTGCTACAGTTCTTTGGAGCCCTGGCTGGCTGGTGTAGGAAATTACTTTTGGTCTGAGCAGGTGCAGAGCACATTACAGTTTTTAGCAATGTAGCTGTGTGCACACAATGAAACAAGCCCTGGGAAGCTGCTTTGAATTAGGAAGAATACATTTTGGTAGGAATGAGTTGTGGGTAAGATGATGTGTGCAGTAATTTGTGTTTGCCTATCCTGGGCAATCAGGAGATAAATCTAACAAGAAGGGTGTTTGTCAGGCTGCTGTCTTAAAAGACCCAGTTTTGGTCCTGGACTCATAGGAAGACTGATTGGAGAGGACCCTGTGAAGTCCATTTTGCCTGTGTTTCATGGCCTCTTCCTCCCTTCCATGAGGATTGCCTAGAGCCTGTCTTACCCTCTTTTCTCCAAACCATCAAGCTGCAGTAATTGATAGTTGCCACCAGCTTCTTCTCACCACATCTCCCTTCTCTTTGTCAGTCCTATCCCTGCTCCCTATCTTCTTTCCCAGCCCCTGCTCCCACTGCCATATCCCCTCCCTTGTTTTTTGTCCTTCACTTCTGATTAGCACAGCTGCTTCTTTCCAAGCAGCAACTTTTCCTGCCCATTTCCTTTTCTCCATTTGTTCCCTTTTCCCTCTCTGGGTATTTCAATAGACTTACTGGAATAGACATTCAGTGGGCACACAGAAACAAGTGGCAGCCTCAGAAGATGTCCTGGGGTACAGCTTGCTGTCATGCCCAGCATTCAGGAAGGGAGTTGTGGATCAAGTCTAGCTTGTTATCAACCCCTTCCTACTATGGCATTGGTGATGGCTTCCCTCATCTTCACTTTCTCTGTGCATGCTTGCTCTGAGTGTTCCCTCCGTCTTGAAGTTCACACAGCAACTTATAGAAGATAAAGCCCTGGAGTAAGGGCTGACTCCAGTTCTGCTTAGGCAGGAGATGTTCACTGTCAAGGGCAGTTCTGTGTTGTCCCTGGGAAGGACCTAGCACACCAGAGTGGGTACTCTGAAAACAGCGGCATTTTCCAGTGCTTGCCTGTACTTACCAGTTACCTCAAGCTTCTCTTACACACAGGGAAGGCACCACACATGAACGCTGTCGTGATGTTTGGTAAATGATTTTTGCTCTTTAATGCCATAAACAAATGATAAATCAAAGCACTAAGACACTGTGCTACGTATGCTAAGCCATGGCATTTTGTTCAAATCCCTCACGTGAAGTCTTGACCTCTGATATGCAGGCAGAAGATGAAAGCTTACTGGATAAAGCCCTGTGTAGATTGTGACCAGAAAGAGAGATATTTTATTGACCAGGAATGGCAGTAAACAAACAAGGAAGGAGTTAAGTTTCACAGTGTGTGTTACAGGTTAACAGAGGAGATGAAAAGATTAACAAGAGTCATTCATTTGCTTTTTTATTATGTATATTTTCATTAGAAAACAACCTTGAACACCCAGGAATAGTTTTCTAATAAATGTACGCTCATGAAGAGCACTTGGAAGTTTCCATTCTGGGTCCAGGAGAAGGACGGGACAGTAACACAGTTGACATGGTCATTCCTCTTGGTCAACCCCTCCCTTGTGGCTGATTATTTCTTACATTACAGCCTTCCCTTCCCTGTGCTTCCTGCCCTAAACAAAACCTACCCCCCTCCCAACCCCACAGGTATCTCTGTAGAATCTCAAAGAGAGTATTTCTGCATAGACACACCACTGGCTCATCCCTCAGTGAACAGAGTGATTTCTTCCAGGCGTGACTCAGGACCCTAACAGACATTGGAGATCCATGCAGAGACACTGCTTCCTCTCCCAGGCAGACCCTGCAGTAGTGAAAGATCAGACCATAATCCTTGGGAGTGACCCCTTAAAGAGTCCCAAAGAATGCCTGCAGCACCTCCAGAGCACCCCATGGAC
>JANHGB010047188.1:8030-54762 GCA_026283785.1 Coracopsis vasa
ATGATCTGCTGAGGTTCCTTCCAAGCTGGGCTGTTTGGTAACTGTGATTCTGTGGTCTGGTCAGGTCGTATTTGGCACCAAAAACCTTCCAAGAGGCACCGTATTTGCTGAGTTTCATTCCCAGAGTAAGTTTCTCTGGTGATGCGTGCTGCAGTAAGACACGTGTGGAACAGGGTGTGTGGAGGAGTCTCCTCTGGATTTATGTTCTCTGCCTCCTTCCTTTTGTTCCTTTCTTCTGGAGCTCGCTTTTTGCTTTTTATGTTGAGAGGTTTTTAGGGGAGGGAGCTGCAGAGCGTTGCTCAGGAGGAGTTTCCATTGCTGCTGTAGGGCTCTTGGTTACTCCTCGGGAGTGCTAGGTTTGTGCTGCCCAAACACGGCAGGGAACTCACCAGGATTCATCTGCAGTAGTTCAGAGATGGATGTCTTCTCCACATCCCAATAGCCTTATGTCATGGCTGGAATAGAGAAAGGGATGGAAGTTTACTCAGAGCTCCTGAGGGGGATATATTGCTGCCTTTCCCATTGTTCAGCCCCTGAATGTAAATTTCCCAACAGAGTGATTACAAAGGGTGGTGTATGGGGCTCTCATTCCATTCGCTGATATTGGACATGAGAAAGGCAATGTTTTCTCCAAGGAGATGAGCAATCTGTCTGTACCTACGGGTCTCTCTTTGATTGCAATTAATTAATCACAAGTACGTGTTAGAAATGTGCCAAGCACTCTCTGATCAGAGGAGCTCCCAGTCAAAGGGCAGATGTGTAGGAAGAACTTAGAGGAAAGCCAGGAATTACTTTATCCTTTGTGAAGTAACTGCTGCAAGAGCAAATGCACAGTATTTTGACCTTTTGTGGGAGAATATTTTAGGAAGCCTACAGAGAAAGTACCACCAGGATTAGAAAAGCGCTTCATAGATTATGATGGAGAGGATGTTCAGCCTCCCAGCCTTCTCTTCAAATCCTGTTGCTTTTCCAACCTATGCTAATCCAGCTTCTGCTCAGAATTAATGTGGTAGGTAAGAGAGAAGCAGCAGCTTTCCATCACAGTGTGCTGAGGATAGTTCATCTGAGTTACATTTCAAAGTGACTCAGGCTGTTGAGTCAAGTACCGGTTTCTTAGAGGGCTTTAAATCTGTGAGGTTTTTATTCCACGTGAGAACTTGAAGAAATATGGAAGATTTTGGACACTTACATTCCTCTGGTCTTTCAGTTTCTCTATCCTGGCAATAGCCTTTTGCTAGGTGGACACTTAAGGAAAGGGAAGAAAAGCTTTGATTAGTGACCCACTACATTGTGACTAGCTGGAAAGAAATGATTTGAGGCTTGCCTATAGCTCTTGCTCGTGTGTTCTCTTCTTTGAGAGGAAAGCATTAGCCTGATATTAGATCATTTTAAACTCAATCCTGTGAGGGCTTTAAAGATTTATATAGATTATCTGTATGCCTTTTTGGGTGCAGAATTTCATAATCATTGACCTAAACTGCCTTCGCAATCACTGCGCTGTTCCTCAGCACTGCAGAGACATTTCATCAGCACTGACTTGTCCTCTGATTGGCATATCACAGGTATACTTAGGATGAGACTTAACTACAGTAGAGACTTAAGTCCTTATGCCTAAACAAAGACTTACAACTGCCTGCCATAGGCTCTGAGAACCTGCCCTGGAAAATTATTAGCAATAGGAAAATTCCTCACAAACTCCATGAGATTCTCGCTTTTGAACTTGGAAACTCTTTTTAGAAGAAGGTTGGAAAAGATCATAGTGTGCTTTTCAGAGAGAAAGAGGTGTCAATAATGTGATACTCAGCAGTTTGAAATGCCTAAAGCACTTTCTGTGGTGCTTTAAGACACTTTTCTTCCAGTGATTTTACTCTTTGACAGCTAAATAATTCCCAGGTTCTGGATGCTAGCATGTTACTGAATTAGTGTTATTTATTGTGGAAGGTCCTGTGTATGTGTGCTCAGATTCATCCAAAACGAGGATCCTCTTTGTACAGACCTCTAGGCTATGGTAATTGACCGCAGCTCACCTGTTAGCTCACAGTGACAAGCAGCATCTGTGTCTGCTATGTACTTGCTTCCCTTTGAGAGATGGCTTGCCTTAAGCTTAAAAAACTGAAACAGTGACCTAAGACGACTTAATGTCTCCAAATTTGAAGATTCGTGCCCTACATGTCCACAGATGGAAAACAAAATAGAATGATAAAATATCAGTGTGATTACCTCTCTGTGACAGAAACACTGAGTTTTGAAGTTCTTTTTCTTTTCCATAACGAGAGGGCCAGGATGAACTTCAAAATCTCAGTTTAAAAGGAACTTCAGTGTTTGAGACCAGACTTAAAATGAAGCTTACCTTCTGGTGACCATAGAAAGATCAAACCCGAAATCTGCTTCTCCTCCGAGTGCTTGTATACAGCTCTGTTCCTAACCTATGAGCACACCAACAGCCTAGCATCATGGGAATGTGGAAATCAGTCGAGTCAGTTATTCACCCTGATGCACACATCTGTATTATCTCAGGCTGCATTTCTCCAGTGATCAGACTCCGGTGCCTAAAAAGATTGCTTGCTCTGTGGGAGACACCATGAAAATCAGTATTATGGTTATAGGTTGATGCATTATTTGATACTAAGGACTCCATTATAGAGGGTCTCTCTCCCAGGGAAAAGAGAGAAGGGGAAAGAAAAGCTTTACTCTTCTGCTTTCCCTCAGGAGAGTCAGTTTGGTGGGAACAGCCACTAAAACAGCTAATCCACCAACTGACTGGTCATATGGCTACATGGAGACTTGTTATTATTCATATGCAATGTGCTCATGCTTTCTTTCTCCATGCTCTGGGTTATGCACATCTGACATCAGTACTGCAGCTGTATTATGCTGATTGCTTTTTATTTTGAGGCCTCACTTCTAATTACTGGAGAAGAAAAGAGATCCCATGTACATTGGAGAGGGAGCAAGGCTGCAGTCCTACACCAGCTCCACTGAGGTTATACCTTTCATTCTGGCTCCCCTGAGCTGATTAACAGCAGACTGCCCACATGTTACACACTGTATTTTGCTGCCTATCAAATTAGCACAACCCTTTATTCCTAAGACCCAAGGATCTCAAACCTTTCCACAGACTAGCCATGGCTGGACACATCAACCTTATGGTTGCCTGTCTTGAAGAGACATGAGATGTTCATGTCTTCAGTTGCTTGAGAGACAGAGACCCTATAGCGAGGGCCAGGGTAAATTGCTGGTAAATTCGTAGTGGCTGGAGATGGTCATACTTCTTTCTTGAGGGTCATGAAGTACAGTAATGCTGGGTCTGTCAGGATAAGGATGTGTGAGGCAGGCAAGGTTCTTTGCCTAGGAAGAGGGGCAAATAGAGCTTTCCAGAGCACCAAAGGGAGATGGGAGCACCTTAAATTGACAGTGCAGCCTGGCATGAGGATTTTGGTCCTTTTGAATAGGATCACTGGGATATTTCAGAAGCAGGCTTGGTCTATGCCAAGGTACAAATCTGGATAGCACATAAAGGAGGAAGATTGATATTTGCTAGTACCATTTCTATTCTGGTCCTTACAGGGGTCATTAATCCTCCTTCTTGGCATGCACGGCAGAGGAGGTCAGGAATGCATAGCTTGTCCTGTAGTGTAATATTGACCACCTGAGGGGGTGAATTATGGCAGAATGCCTACCATTTCCTCCAGAGCACACTGCAGGGGCCACTGCAGGCAACACACGCTGGGCTGGATGCATCACCAGGCTGTTCTACACGGGCAGCAGCTGCAGTGTCCCTCTGAGAGGCAGCATGCCCTGCCATTCGATATCCCTTCCTTGTCTCCTCCAGGAACAGCTTCCCAGCCTGTCACAAGGGTGGCCAAGGGAAAACCAGATGAGTCACCGAAAAGACCTCTGACTTCTTGAAAAAGAAGTGTGCTTTCAAAACACAGAGCCATTAAGCAGCACCCCCGTATGCATTCAAAGCAGGGTTCAGCCATTACCAGTCCAAGACACCCCTGGAAGGCAAACACACCACTATTTCCTCTGTACTTTGCAAATAAGGAAGCTGCAGCACAAGTGACACAGCTGAAGTTTTAAGCCAGGTGAATATCAGAGAAAGAATTAGCATTTATGCTCCTTAACTACCAAAACCGGTGTTTGATCTTCAAGGCAACAATGCCTCCAAGGTCTTATGCTGCAGACTGAACAAAACTAATGCAACTTTAATAATGTGTATGTATATTTTATGCCTCCACCGTAAGGACATGAATTCCTTAGGCTGTATGGTTTTGACAGGTCGTCAAGAGCAGTGCAGATGTAAGGAGATGGTCACACCATAAAATCTGTAACAGAAGAGTTTTTCCCTCACTGTGCATCCGATTCCTTTCTTAGCATGACGTCTCTGGTTTTGGGGTGGGAACGTGAGTTTTTCCAGTTTACCTGGATCTGAGCTCCTCGAGCTAAAACAAATGTTGGTTTGGCTCACTGCTGAAGAGATTACATTTTTTGCCTGCAGTATCCCAGTCCTTCCTGCTCTGTAACTGTAAGTAAATACAAGGGGCTGCTTTTTTCTCTGTCCTGATTGGGGCACAAAGAGGAACTTAGATATTTTTATCCTCACAGATTAATGTAGCTGGAGTAGTTTTGGAGAGGGTAGTTTTTTCCACTTCAGTGTGGGGAGAGAGCTAGGTACCTAACAGTATGTGAATGTGGATATAAAGGAAGATGCACCCTGCTTTTGTTGTCAGTGTCGGACCTGCTCAAACCGCATAAATGTCTCTGTGCAGCAGCCAAAGGAATATTACCGTGCGGATGAAGCATCTGCATGCTGTAAAAACAGGGAAGTCGCCTTTAAATCCAGGATACAAGTTTCCAAATACAGTTTGCTGGAAAAACACCATCAGCATTGGCACTGGTTCTCCGGCGGATAGTGTATGTGAAACAGAACGGGTAGCAGGGCTCAGGAGCCATTGCTCTCTACCTAGATACAGAGGATGTGGTATCTAAAACAGAGCCCTCAGCGATGCCAGGGGTAGGGCAGCAGGGAGCAGGTTTCCCCACATGGGGCTGTCAGCCTGCAGAGCCTCTCTGAAGGCGTGGGATCTCTGTAGAGCTGGATTACGTGCAGAGAAGGAATCTTTCTCTCCCTTGCTCATGGGTAGGGATCTGGGCCATCTAGTGGGGAGAGAAATTAATAGCTGAGGAAAACTGTTTCTGGTCTCTGTCCGGCTGCCTCCGCGGTACGGCCTCTGTGTATGCCCACAGAACAAGAGATACCGGTAAGGAGTTCTTCCCTAATTCAGGAAGGAACAGCAAAAGCCAGGTCAGTGCGGAACATCCAGCAGTACCAACCGCATCGGCTTCCACACTGCGCTGGTGCCAGGGGACCACTGCAGAAATAATGAACTGGGTTTGTTCCTTCGCTTCAAAGTGCCAATGTGGCAATGGAACCAGACTATTGTGTGTGCCCCCTCCATATCTCTGTGTCACATTACTTTGGTAAACTATTCGACTGCTTTAGGCCATGCCCTATAGTATCAGCTGAGCTTACAAGAGTTGTTTCATAAATTCCTACGGTTGGATTTATGCTGAGTTATCTTTATGGGCTGCAGGGAACTGACACACGTCACATAAAGACTTGCATTTGCTTTTATCGAAGCCTGATTCTTTACCTTTCTTTAAGTCTGAAGGTGCCTATAGGACTGCTCAATACTACATATCGTGAGTTCATTTTCAGTTCCTAAAATAGCTTGTTCCCCCCCGATTTGATGAGTGCTCTTATAATAAACTCATTGAAATGTTGTTCCAAAAGGCAGCGCTTTCACAGGAACAGCACTCAATCTCGTGTAACAAAGATCTATATTAAGATCCATAGATGGAATCTAGATAAAATGCAGTCACCGTGACTGCTGACAACAAGAAGATCCCCTCTGCCTTGCTGTGCTGAGACACCCATAGCAGATGAATCCATAACCCACCTGCATTGTCTTGAGAGCAGCCTTATGGGAGACAGACCACTGCTGTGAGGTAGGGAAGGAGGGTGCTCCTGGTTTGGGTGCCACCTGGAAACAGAAAATTGGGTAAGAAAAAAGAAAATTTTGGGTACCACCTGGAAAAAGAAAATTTTACCCCAATTCATTTGCATGAAAACTTGTTCTTTCCCCTTCAGTTGCTGTGATCAGTAAGATTCTTCATCAGCTTTCATAGCTGGGTCCTGCTGTTGGAGGACGGGGCTGGCTTTGGCCACAAGCAGAGGTGGTTGTTCTAAGAAGGTGTAGCTGTGGCTTTGCTGCCCATGTCAAACCAGCCCCACAATGTGCATCCCTCAACCTCCATCACCCTTCTTCCTCCCTGCTCCTGGGCAGGAGGCTGGGCAGCACCTCTTGACTGGCTCCTTCAAGAATAGGATCCAGAGGCCAAAGATGGTGTGGCCTGGAACGGGAGAGGACTCATCATCCAGGGAAGGCAAAGCCCTGCAATCTAAATGTTGGACCTATTTGGGTGAAGGAGGAGCTCTCTTTGGACTGCTGGGAGAATAACGCCACTTACAGGGGTTCTGGGAGACATCAGAGTTGGTGTTGTCATCCCTGGATGGGTAAAATGGTTTTTACTGGCACTGCTGAGACCCTTGGGCTTCCAGCACGATGGGGCAGCCTCTTGTAAGCAGGTCTGACACTGCACCCCCCTATGGATGCAATCTGTAGTGAAACAGGGACAATAACCTTGGCGAAACACAAACAGCAAGACAGAGGAGGATGCTACTGACAGCAGAATGCATGGGGTGGTGATCCCATTCCCCAGAAAAAGCCTTCCTCAACTCTTGTTTCCAACGAGCACTGAAGCACGTGGGATTTGAATCTGACCCTCCAGCATTACCCCACTGGCATTGTCTCACCACGGCTATGGGGTGGGAGTGAAACCTACCGCAAGCCATATGGTGGTCAGTTATGATGAGACTTGATTAACCCTTCCTAACCCCTGCACCAAGCCTAACTGCAAATATTACTATGGATTGCAAAGTTTTCCTCCCACAGTATTTGATTCTTAGGGCAAGGAATCATTTGTATTTCAAGTATACACTTGAAAGTACTTTTTCCTTTAAGGAAATGTTTCCTTTTTCATTTTCCTGTTTGTGAGGGGCATGGAATACAGCAAGAACCAGGGAAGCTGTATTTGCTGCTCTACCGTAGTTACAGTCTTTCACATTTCAGAGGCAGTGTCTTGGACCATTCCAATTGCTGAGCTCTGCCGCATAGGAATTCCCCTGTGAACTGGTTCTCCCCAGCCTCTTTCACCTTCGTGGCTTACCATGATCCCAGAGAACACAGCCCTGGATAACAAGGTCATATATTCCAAAACTTCCTAAGTAAGTTCCTGGAAAGTATGTGGTAGATGTGTGATTCCTGTCTGTACAGTAGATTTGACCTTATTGCTTGGTACTGACTTCACACTAGGTACAGAACATCAAACTAGGAAAGTGCTGGGAATGAAAATAAGCTACAGCCCCTGGTTTCACAAATTCCTTAAGTACCTGCATAACACAAAATGCGTGTGCCACCCCATAGGCTGCAATGCATTTGCCTAGATTTCAGCTTATTTTTTGTGTGTTCTGGAAACTAAGCATCCCACCAAGTATCACACAGTGATTTTCCGCTTCGGTGCGATCCCTGTAGTACTGACCACACAGGCTTCCAGTGCATCGCTTGCATCCCTGCTGCCACCACAAGACTCACACCTCTGATGGACTAACATCATTTGTAGAAGCTGAATCTCATGTCAGAGTTACTCAAGCTGGAGCTCCTGGAAGGAACTTAACACCTTTTCCCTCCTGACTACACTGACAATGTTTATGACTCGGACAGGCACATGTCAGTTGTTATCCCCTGTGCATCCCTCCTCTGCTGTCACTTCTCAGGGGGTGCTCTGGGTATCCACACCGGTGGGCAGTGGATTGGCATGGGGCATCTGTGGGCCCACTGCATGGCAGGGATGCCCTGCTTGCTCTTGTCCTTGGGGACAACTCGCTGGGAGCAGAGCCAGGCATGAGCAGCTTGCAGATGCAGCGCTCACAATGGATACATCAGCTGCATGGCCCTCTGCAAGCTTCCGACCAAGTGTCCTTCAAAGCAGCAGGAAGGAGGCAGAGGGCACTCTTTCACCTTCAGCTGTTCCCAAAGCCATGCAATAAAGCTGCAGCCAGTGCAGTGTGGCTTCCAGGACGGAGACAGAGGGACAGTCGTATGGCCATAGGGATAGCAACAGGTTAGAGACCTGCAGGCAGCATCTTGCTGCAGGACAGTGCTGCTGAGGGGGTGCTGGTGGGCAGCTCAGAGGCTTGCTGGGGTTCAGCGGATGTCCTGCCTCCTGCGAAGGGCCTGAGCCCCCCTGGCCATGGCCAGGACCAGTGCTGCCCAAAAGCACCAATCCATCACCTTGCTGCATTCATCATTCCCACCTGGCTTCCCGAAAGACCCTGCCACTGTCCGCCTGCTTTAGCAGGGCTCCCCAAGCCTTGGGGCACTGCTGGACCATGGGCAGCCCATGCCCCCGACATGCATGCATAGCCCAGCCCTAATGACTTCATTACCTCATTTGTGCTGCAGGGCTTGAATACGACGATTGTTTCCACTGAGCAAGGGCATTCATTTAACAAGGAAGGCCTGGCCTAAGTTTAGTTTTCATAACTCCAGTTCCTACTTCCTTTATGAGTGCTTATTGAAACGCTCAGAGGGGCAGGAAAGCCATCTCTGGGCTCTGCACGAGTCCCACACCTCCCTCCTCAGGGTTTGCTCAAGAAATCCCTTGTTTTCCTTCCAGTCTCCCAGCCTGCATGCTTTATCCAGCACAAAGTGAAATTGTTGTTGTTTTCACCAAGCTGCTGGGATGCCATGTTAAAATACAAGCCCAAGGAACTCACGGAGGGGGATCCTAATTATGCTGGCACAAGCATAATTTAATTCAAATTGCTGTAACAACAACCAGTGTCCATGCTCGCCGTAATCACGTTAAGGCCTATACACAAAATAATTAGCATCTTTATATTGGGTAAATAGAGGTCCTCTCCAGGTCAGCCTCAATGAGGACACGGCATTGTTGGAAGCTGATGCCTTTTAAAGCTTGTGCAGAACGGGCATTTGCAAATAAAACTCCACTGGAAAGGACAAAAGGAGGGCTTGATTATGAAGGGAGCACCTCCACTTGCCTCTTACCCACTTTTTGTTCCTCCTTCTGAAGAAAAATAACAATTCATTTATTCAAGCAAAAGGAATCAAAGGAAACTGCATATAATAGACGCACTATTTGCTCAGTTTCCTTTGTACAGCCAAGCATGGTCTAACAGACCTCTCAAAAGCCAAGGGTGTATTCCTGCAGTCTCAAATCTGACAATGGTCATTTGGCCTGGGACAGGCTTAGCAGAATTTTGCCTCCTTCAGAGAAGCTGGAGGACAATTCCACAAGGAAGCCAGGATCTGAGAGGCCTTTGCTCCAAAGCGTCCTAGCCATTTCTGCAAAGGTCATTCCTTACATTTCCATGGATAACATCCCAATGCTTTGAAACTTGCACAGATTCTTAGTTTAGCTGAACAAAAGAGGATATGACAAAGGCAGGTATGCTGCCAAAGGATACGGAGAAAGTGTGCTGGGTCTGAGTGTCTTCTATTTATTCAGAGGCAATTGATGCTTTCCAGTGGAAAATGACCCCGCTTTGTAATTGCAGGTCTTCTCACAAAAAAGAAGTCATTATATTTGACTCTTTCAGTCTTTTGTAACAGTGCCAGATTGACCCTAAAATTGAGGCAGCATTTCAAACATTCCTCCCTTGCAGTTCCGATGAGCAGAAAATGTTGGTTAATGATTTTAATAAAGGGTTATCAATTAAATTGATTTAAATTCCCTGGAAACTCTCACAGAAACTTACATTTAGGTCCTCTATTGAAATTCCAGCTGTTTCTCATCAGTCTGCCTGTCTGTTTCAGTGCAACAGCATTGGTCTGCTCCATTCAATTCAGAGACAGCTCATTCAGACAGAGGGAATCATCGCATGTATTAACGTCAGCAACCTGTAGATCAGCCTGGCTTGTGGACATTGTTGAGTCTGGAGCTCAGGATAGTTCAACATCATTTATTATGTGTCTTTCTAGATCATGGAAAAAGCTCTTTTCCTTTAGGAAGTATACTTGTCCCCTACTACAGAGATCCTCTTCCTTTCCAGTGCCATGTTCCTGAGGCAGCAAAGTTTCCCTTAAGGAAATTCCAAACTGTCCTCCTTATCCTTAGGTCTTCATACCCCCTTTTTTTGCCTATTTTTACTTGATTTAGTTCATCTCCAGTCTATTATGCTTGGTAATTTTACCCCAAATATAATATTGACTGCAGTCAGAGCGGAAGCATGATGGCCAGGCAGAGCTTACGTCCTCTGGGAATACTTTTTCCTATAGAACAACATTAATAAACTGCCATATGAAACTCCACCTGCCTAACCAACACTGTGCATTTAAAGCATGTTTTCTGGGCTGCTTTCTGACAGTTTTTAGACAAAAGTGACTTCTTGAAAGTGCATGGAACCGAATCATTTAGGGCATTTCCACTCGAAATCAGACAACAGTCACTCAATAAAAACAAGGAAAAAACCAATTATCCTTCCAAATAATTACCCATAAAATAAGTAAAAAAGGGTCCCCCCAAAAAAGGGAAATTGCGGATTTTTGTGTGTGTTTGTGGTGGTTCAGGCAGCTTCACATTCACTCAACTGCTTTGAAGCATTTTTACCTACAGCCACATGCGCACCCTCATAAAGGTACCGGTGCTCTTCTGTTCCTGGTCTGTTAACACTGATGAGGAAACCCCCTGTAACTCCTCTCTGCTGCCAGCAGAGGTCAGAGCACCTGCAGTGTACGGGAGCGGGCCGGGTGAGGGGAGCACCATGGTACCAGTTTTAGGGGGCGATGCTCCTCAACGCACCCAGGCAGGAAAGTCCCTCTATGAATTATACCAAGCTCCAAGCCGTAAATGTGACCGGGGCTTTCCCAAATCCTGCCCTGAAGCGGGCGTGCTGCAACAGCTGCCACTATGGCATGGAATGCAGTAAAAGCCTCACATAAAGGGCATGGGGTGGGACTGAGCAGGTTTTGTGTCCCATGGCCACAGAAGTCAGGCTTTGAAACGTGGGATGTATGAACAGACCTCTACATTCTCTGCCTCTCTAAAGGAGAAAGTCTGAAGGCATTACCAACAGTGGAATAGAATGAGCAGTAGCAAATCTTCCACGATTGGTGCCTTTTCCCTCAATGGTGTTTATAGTTGGAGTGATTCTGTACCATTTACACTGACAAACTAAGGAGGAGACAGGCTTTTCCCTTCATTTGAGGCTTTCTCCTACTTACTTGACATTTCAGAGTCCATTTCTCTTCCTGACCTCCTGCCCTGTAGAGATGTTCCTGCATCCTTGGGGCTGCTGAAGGCAGTGACAAAAGAGCTGAGCCAAGACCTTGGGGTCCTCCCAGATCTGCTTTCATGCCTGTAAGATTTTGCAGATCAAATCTCAGAAGAGTTAAGCTAGAATTAAACTCACCCCCACAAAAACCCATTGCTTACTCTGTGCTTCAAAAATCCCATTCTGTGCATTTGGTGATTTACACACTTTGGAGGTCAGGGATGAGCCAGACCTGACAAGCAGATGTTGTGGAAGAGATGCTATCCCAGGGGAATTACTATAAAGCTTCCGATAGGCACTGCTTTGCAAGTTTTCAGGAATGCAGTCAAATCTCCTCGTTAGGCACTCTGGTGCGGTCAGGACCAATGCTATTAACTCATACACTCTTGTTGGCCTTCCCACTCTCTGCTATATAACAATCAGCCATGCTGTTGCTCTTACTTGTACTGTAGTGTGCCTGAAGGTCACACCTCAGCCCAGGGTTACAGCTAGCTATCACTTCTATGGTGAAATGCTGTTGTGTCACAGTTTGCAGGTTTATTGAAGCCAAAGTCTTTCATCAGTGTTGCATGTTGTGGTGTTATCCAGGTTCCAGCAGGAAGGCGTATACTGTGTGTGGGGCTTCCCAGGCCGGGCTGCCTGGGGCAAGAGGAGGTTGCATTAGAGATGGCATCCAGCATTCCAGCTGCAAGGCCGTTTGTTCTGAAAACAACCATACTGAAAAACGTCCATTTCACAGATAAGCTCTTGGGAAGCTTGGTTCAGCTCCAAGTGAGCAGATCTGGAGAGCTGTCATGTCCTTATTCTGTCCCCATTGCTCTCTGGAGCCTGTTACACCAGGCACTGTGCAGAGAAATTGCAAGCCTGCTTTCCCCACCATGCTAGTGATGTGAGGCGGCACAACAGGATGGGAGAGCAGCACTGTTATTCCCATAGAGCCCTGCATGGCTCCTCTACCCAGCAAAGAGGCACAATTTCTGCTGCTGAACTGCTCTGTGTGTTGCTGTGAAAACCCATTTGCAGGTCCCCTTACACAAGAACTGGGAAGGAGCCTGTGGGAGGATCCCCTTTGTCTTCCAACAGGAAAAACATCTTTCTCCCTTCCTGTAACCCTCTAAACTGCAGGCAGCAGTGGCTGAAGTAGTTCACCACCCTTCTGCAAAAGGCAGGAATGCCAATTACACAGATGCATCTTGTCACAGCCTGCTGTAGACCTCAGTGATTGCGTTTTGTGCCACTCATCGATAACCTGCTTTCAAAACCATCTCAAATAGTGCTATTCTGGTGGCTCTTACTGCCCCTGTATTTATGGTATTTTTCCCTGAATGACTAAAATAAGCATTTCAGAAAAAGGTATAAAAAAAAAATCCATTGCAGAAAATTTTGCCTTTTACTTAAGTTGCCATTTGAAGAAGTTTCTGTACAATTACTGAAAGTTGCAGGCGTGTGCACGACCTAAGGAGAGATTTGCCTCTTTTTATGCTTCTATTTTTTCCCCACATTCTTTTCTTGTATAGCAAGTGTTTTCTAAAGCACTAGTGAAACACTTGATTTCATCCTATTTCCAGCCCTCATGGTGTTCCACAGGCAACTCAAAGAAAACCAGGAATGAAGACTTCGCCAGGCTCAGATGCCCTCTTGTTTCGCTCTTCCTTATAACCGTTTGCCATTTCCCACAGCTTTCACACTGCCTCCGGCTCAACCCTCCCATCGCCACCAAGACCTCCAGGCAGGAAACCCGCAGCGCTCCCGTTCCCGTTTGCACGGCTTGCCTTTGGACTCCGCCCGTAGGAAGAGGAGGGGATGGGGCTGTCCTTGCAGAGCCCGACCTACCTGTGCCACATGATGTGATGTGTCCCCGGCGGGGGACGCGGCAGTGCCGGAGCCATGGGCAATTCGGAGCGCAGCCTGCTGGGAAGCACATCCCCACCGCACGGTCAGGGACACGGTTCCCAGCTCCCCTCGCCCATGAGCGCATAGGTGGAGCTTATCCTGCTTTAAGGAAGGGGGATTGCTTCCGTCCTGTGTCATGCATGAGGGCACATGACGAAAGCACTATTGCCTCACCTACTACAGTGTTGAGGTGTCTTCTCCTTAATTAGGTTAAGTAGCTCTTGCGGAATGAGCTGAGGAGATGCAGAGCATGGAGACACCTGAGGTCGGTTAAGGTTATTAGGCTGCTGCAGGAGGAATGCTTCCCTCGCATTTTTACCCTTTTAGCAAACCCTTGTGGGGAGCAGCTTGCATTTAAGAGGCAGAAAATTTCGTGTTAGAAGAGAAAGAGCGAGAACGCTGCTCTGAGCAATCAGCAGACCCTCTCTTATACTCAAATGAGAGACTGATGTTTCCTTGCAGGTCTCTGTTCCGGCTCTCCTGCCTAACACAACTCCTTGCCTTTAATTTATGAGTTGGCAAATGTGCCTTACTGCTGTTTCAAAACAAAGTCTATTTACGGTGCCTATGTACGTGCATGTGTATGTGCACACATACACATGCACCTCTCATCAACTCATTTCTTGCTCCTAGTGTGTACAGATGGAAAAGAATAGTTCCAAAAGACAGGCATTCCTCTCTCCTTTTGAAAAGGTTATTTTAGATGGTAGTGATCTCAATTTCAAATTGAGATGATGGAGAGCTCTGAGAAGGAATTGCTGCTAACGTGGCACTCACTGATGTGCCTGGATGTAGACTTGCTCAGCATCAGAATGCTTGTTTGCAGCTGAAAAGGGAAACTGAAATACAGTGGTGGGCAGATCAGGCTGCAGAAGCAAGGACCCTGGTGCTTTCATTCACTTGTAGTGGGATGAACCCTTTACCTCTCTTGCAGCAGCCTGCATCAGGCTTTGGCTCTGAGTGAGAAGGTGGTTCCCAGCAGCAGCCAGGGCTGTGTGAGGGAAGGCATTCCAGAACTGCATGACCAACATAAAACGACATCCAACAGTTCCAACTCCATCTGCTTCCAAGCAGAGCATTCACACAGAGCTTTGTGGCTGTCTGAAGGGGTACAGGTTTGCTCTGGTGGAGATGTATTCCCAAGAAGCCAGTGTAACATAGGAGGTTCCTGCCACATATTATGCTGGGATTTTGCTCAGGTTTTGGTGACTATAACCATAGGGTCCTACAATAAAGCCAGTGAGAAGAGCTCGTCCCAGCATTTGTATTGGGAGCACGGTCTCTGCCAGTCTAGAACATCAGGAGCTTAGTGAGGGCACAATCCTGGGGCAGAAAAGGCTGATGTGCCTTAGGGGTACTTCATAAAATACCCTGGCACTTTCTACAGCTGAGCTGTGAGCTGCAATAACACCACACCAGGACCTGAGGATTCCCATGCTGGCACCTTTGCCCTCCCGTTTTGACCACTACATGAGATAAAAAGTTCACTTACAAATTTCAGTGGTGAAGCCAACCACCTTGTTTTGAGGAGACTGCAGTGAATTAGATTAGGAGAGGGGACAAGGTAATATGAAAAGATAGGCTTACAGTTAATGAACTGAATGAGGAACTTAAAATGGAAGGTTATGGGAGGTTGGAGGTTAGGCAGAAACAGGTCATGACTGCTGCTGCAGCACCATACTTAAGGCTTTACATTCAGGAGAGTCAGTCTTAGCTGGCACCTTTTGTGTCCCCACATCAAGCCTATGTGTTAGTCTAAAACCTGGAACTGGCTGGGTAAGGGCATTTTGTAGTAGACATGCAATGGAATTGGCAAGGGAAATATGGAGCCCTGTGATGGGGAGGCTTAGGTAGGGGTGATGGCTCTGCAAAGTGACAGTGTTCCAAAGGTGGCTGTGGGAAGGTGATTTCTGGCCTGCAGATAGGGAGCAATGCTGTCATGCTGGGTGCAGCTCTGTGCCTGAGTAAATAGATTTATTTCATTGTTTGCTTGTAGGAGAGCATGTTTATCAGTAAAGCACTAGGAGGAGAGAATGGGTGCAACAGGCTGTCACACGGGAAGTGAAATACTTGCATTGCATTGAAAGCCACAGACTTGTAAATGCATTGCTTGCTTTAATATTCAAGGCTTTTTAGAACAGCATCCTTAAGCTTTCTGAATGTATGAGAAATCAACACAGCTTGAAAAGTCTGTACACACTTGAATTAAAACTCAAAAGGGTGAAAGCCCGTGGGCAAGCAGGAGGATGAACAAGGAGAAGTGGGCAATGAATGTGAAAGAGTGAAGCGATGGAGCAAAAGGCAGGTCAAGTGCTGGAGCTGGTTCCATAACAGAACTCCAGTTTCTGTAATAATGCATTAATACTGGGGTCTTCACTCACTGGGAGCTTCTGTTTCTCTCTGTTTGGAAACATTTGGATAGCTGTGGCGTAGTCATGAAAATGTTTATAAATCCCAAGCTTCGTAAATCTGCAGGAGATGTAAATCATTTGTCATCTGCTATTTGCTAGTCTCCTATAAAAATGTCAATCATCCAAGCAGGGTTTGGCTGGGGTAGCCAAATTCAAACAGCAAATACTGAACAGGGGCTAAATCAGGAGCTGACAGCCAAGACAATCTGCTTTCCTTGAACATGTGCTTTTTCTTAAGAGAGGCCAGGGTGACCTAATGTCTGGGCATTATAGATCTCAATGACACAGGCAAAAGGCCTCCCTTCACTTAAATTGGGTTTACCATACCTTGCAGTCTGTCTGGCGCTGATGCCTTGGCCCCTTTCCTTGAACTGCACCTGAGCAATGGAGAAATGTTCTTTAGGGATAAAAGGAAAACCAGCAGTTCCCTGATCTCATGGGCGAAGCCAGTTACACAACACACTCCCCTCTGCAGCCCCCTTCATCTCTCGTGTCGTGCTTTTTGCAGCAATTCTCCTTTGGAAACAGAAAACATGTAGGGGCTTTTCCTCCCTGCTGGTGTGTTTGAAGCCAGTGACAAAGGCAGGATACCCCTGGAAACTTGTAGCACATCAAGCCTGGCCAGACCCATCCTGGCACAGGGCAGGGGCACATGGTGCCAGCCTGGCACCTCTGCCGGGCTATGGGGGTCAGCTGTCCCTTGTGTTTATGCTTGTCACCAGCCTGCGTGCATAGCAGCTGCATACACCACTGCAGCGTGATGGATCTGGCCACAGTGCGCTTGGTCACATCCTGTATCAGATGGCACTTGCTGGACTCCAGTGCTTTCTGCTTTATATATGGGATCTTTCTGACAAAAATGCAGGTCCTGCCACTGCTTGGCAGCAGGAATCCCTTTTTTGACTGATTCAGTCGCATGCCACGGTTTAACCAGCTTTTACAAGGCTGGGCATGGCTGGAGGATGGGGTAGAAGATCCCAGGAGCCCTTTTGCTTTATTGTAGCCAAAGTGTAGGATCTTATTTTCACAGCTTAATATGGATTCCCACGGCAACGTTTGCAACAACACTTGCAAATCCCTGCATCCTCGTGCAGTCAAGCTAAATTTACATTACAATATTACACCATGGAAGTGTATTAGTAGTAATTGCTGTTAAATGAGGCAGGAACGTTTTAGGAGAATGATTTTGTGAGGGAAAAAAAACCCAAGGTAAAAAAGACAACTTTAAGAGGCTTAAGACCTTGCACAGTAGGGAGAAACGCTGTCAATAATAAGATGACAGACAAGTTCATCTATGACAGAGCCATCCTCAGTTCCCTAGCTGCAAATCCCCAGGTGTTTAGGACTCTGAGGAGCAGCATGAGTTGGCAATGATGGGGTGATGCTCTCTATGCAAGGATACGCCATTAATAGCCTTGCATGATGTATTCTGATAAATACATTAGACAAAAAAAATCACTGAGCACTTCCTGTCCTCCTATCTCCTCCAAGGGGTATTTGTGAGCATTGTTGCTGACAGGAAAGCACCAAACACAGTGATTTTCCTTTTGCACTGATTTTCTTTTCTCTGCTTCTTTGGAAAGAGGTAACAAGTTATTCTTCTTTCAAGATCAGCATTAGTTGTTTTCAGCACCACACAGTTACACTCATACATGAGGACCACAGCATATTAGGTCTGGAGTGACCTCACTCTAACAATGTGGTCCAAGCTACAAAGAGGAGCTATGCAGAAAGGCCACATATGGTAAGAGCAATTTAGAAGCTAACTTGCCTCATCTGTGACAGCTTAGAGGAAAAGTCCAGAATATTCTGGCTGGCCAGCATGGAAGGAACAACTGCAAACAACCTTCTTCTTTTGGATGGCTGATTTACCACCTTCTGGAATGACCAAGCTAACCAACCAATCAAAACCCAATGAAGTTCTAGGTTTAATTTCCCCAGTATCATCCTTGGACTTCTGCCTGGCTCCTCCTAGTCTGGTTAATGCCTGCTGGTACTCCAGGAAGCACTCACCCATGTGGTGTCTGCATTGCTGTTGACAGAGCAGTGGGATAAGATAGGCACCAATATACCTGAGAGATTACCTTGTTCCGCTGCTATTTAATACTGTGAAAAAGCACCCTTGGATTCTTCTTCTATGAGGCATAATGAAATAAACGTGACATTATTCGAAAATCAGTTTTTGAAGGAGTTTCTTCACGTTACATGCATTGTAATGATGGATGTGATGTAGCAAATACACACCCCTTTCAGTCCCCAGGGTTATATATTTCTCTTGGGAAAGCAATGCAATATTAGCAAAGTATGATTTTTATAAGCCTATAATTACATTTTTGCACAGTCCTATTTCCCCAGGGCTGAATTCACATTTATTGGATTACTGAAGTAATCCGGAGCAATGTCGCACTGTTACAGGATGTATTCCAGGTGGCCAAGGCTACTCCAGCAGAGGGAACTGCTTGATCATCTGCTTTCCCTGAATCCCTGGGAACTTTAGAAAGACCCCAGAGTCAAAGAACCGACTTTTCTATTTCCCTCTACTTGAATGTGTCCTCACTGTGATACTGGAAGCAGACTGTACAGAAAGTTTGCCATTTCACGACAAGAAATCTCCAAAGTGTCAGAAGTTTGGCATCAAGTTCTTTATGGCTCAGAGATCCTCACAGATTCATCACAGAATTCCAGGAAATATAGGATCATAACATTTTTACCTTCTCCCTCTAAGTCCTATAAGGCTTCTCTGAATTGGTCTCACCTTCTGATATGCTCTACCTTGTTTTTCTTACTCCAAGTCTCTTTCTTACCGAGGTCTGTGGTTTGATATCAATATAGAGAATTAAACCCAAGGGACACATTCTAAAACCTCGCAAAATGTTAAATCACCACAATATTCCAACATCATATCTGTGAAAGAGCACCTTGATCTGAGGAGACAGAAAGCTCCTAAGCACAGCCTGCGATACTCAGGATGCTGTACAGAAATGAACCTGCATCTCTAGAGTGCTTAAACCACAGCTCCATCTTTACGGCCACACATTTCTTTGACATTTAAGTTGCCCTCATCTACAGCATACCACACTGATCCAAATTAATTTCTGTATAGATCGGTGGCAGGATTGCAGCAGGGATGGTCTAAAATCGTAAGCAAGAGCAAGGCTGCGGGCTTATGGAGCAGAAAAGTGTGCTCGCATGCCTGACTACTTGCCAGTTTATACCCCATTTGCATCAGTTAGTTGATAGATTTACACACAGTCTACATGCAGTCCTTGTCTGGTTGCATGCCCCAAGTGTATCTTTTACCCATGTCTGAGAGCCTGACATTCCTTCATAACACCAACACTTGCCTCCCCTTCATGAGGGCAGAGATTATTACCACTGTACCTATGGAGTCAATGTGAATCATACCCCCAACCTGCAGCAGAGGGGTCTGCCTTGGCCAGGTCCCTAGGGATAACCCTCAGCCCGGTGCCCTGCAGGGAGGCTGTGACAGAGCCAGGAGCAGCTGCTGGTGCATCTGACAGGGCTCTGCCCTGCTGCTTGCTGACCCCCTGAGGACCAGGGTCTGCATGGATACACTCCATGTTGCACGGCAAATCCACAGCAGCACGCCTGGCTGCTCCTACTGCGCCTGTGTGCTCACGCACTGCTGTGCACGCACCCCCCGACACATTCCTTCACCTCAGCTGAGCTCAGTCCCAAGAGCTCTCAGTGGGAGCTGTGCTGACTTAATGCTAAAGGCCCCGTTCAGGTGAGGAACTGTTCTGTTCAGGGTCATCACTTCTGCACTTCTACATGGGAACAGCACCGCAGTTCGATCTCACAGCTGTGTGATCAGTAATTTTAATGTGAAAGCATAAACTGGCATAAAGAAAAAGGCAATGCACTGATTCTCAGTTGTTTGTGTTAAAGACTAATCCCATGGAGAAATAAATCTGGGCGTCCTATAGATTTTATATACCATTCAAAGCATTGCATACCACCATTTTCTTTTTGGGCTACACAGGGATAAGTAACTCTATCACACATAGGCTAAGAAAGAATCAAATCCTATACAACAAGAGGAGAAACTCGTGGTCTCAAGTTTAATTTCTCTTCCAAGGAGAAGCAGTGCTTTCAGCAGTGACCATCAGCTTTCTCCTCCAGGAGGCCCTTTCAGTGTTCTGCAACCTCTGCTTTCTGAATAGAGAAGCCTAAAGGAGATCTCTTCATCTGACAGCCCAGATGAGGGTGGGGTGGTGGGATACCAGGAACAGTAATAAATTGAGGGATGGTTTTCCTTCTTCCTTTTGTCACTGTCTCTGAAACCCAAAGGAAATTGAATTGTGTATCACAGAAGTTTAAGTTTACACAAGTCTAGTAAAAATGAAACGAATGTGATAAACAGGAAGATATATTTCTCTGTCAGGAAGATACAGAATAAAACAGGTATGGTGATTAGAAGATGTTTTCTATTATTTCCTGTGTTCTAAAAACTGCATGTGGCCAAAAGATATCAACATCAACCTGCTTGGTTTTCAAGAAGATAAGTATTGCATTAGACCATTGGGCTGAACACAAAAGTGGCCTTTCTTAGATGTTTGGTAGGCCACTGCTTGAGAGCATGCAAAAAGCACCTTGAGTGGATCACAACCACAGAGAGCAGAGCCCCAAGCTCTTGTTGCCCTGCCTGGACCTCAGTAAGTGCTGGGTTTGGAGGATCTCTATCAGATAGCACCTCTGGGGTCTGAGTGTGCACTGAATGGGCACTCTCAAATGGCAAACTGTCCTCTCTAGTGGTATTGTGGGGAAGGTGACCGTACAGGAGCGGTGTACAGGGGAGACGTTATCATTGTGGAAAACAGCAGCACTTCTGTTCTAGGCACCCTCCGTGGCTTTGGTTTCTTTTGTACAGAGGAGAGGGGAAGAAACATCAAAGATGAGAGAGCTGAAAACCACTCTGTTCAAATACCGATGGGCCCTGAGGTGGAGCAGCTCCTCTGCCCTCCTTGATTGCTGCTGAGTGTGAGAGCACTGAGGAGCTGAGAGGTGGACTTAAGCCTGGGCCATGGAACAGTGATGACCAATAGCATTTTGGCACTGCCACCCTATTGTACCTGCCCGAGTGTTCTTCCCTGGAGCCTCCAGGGACATGGATAAAGTGTTCTGCACTTTACTTCTGAACATAAAATACTTCTGCAGAGTATTTGATGTCCCTGAGCATCCTGGCAGTGCTGGCCGGTAGAACAGAGCATTTCTGTCATCAGTGCTTGATGCAGTTCAGCACACAAAATGAGATGCCTCGGAGAGCCTGCAGATCGAAGTGGAAAGGAAGCAGCTGAGAAGCTGGAAGGACTGAATGTTTCGGTTTCTTTTTCTTTAATTGATGGTATTAACTTGGTTCTTGAAGGAGTCACAGCAAGGCTGAGTTATTGGCAAAGGCAGGGGAATGGCACAGTGGAGGAATGGGTCTCCTCTTTGCCTGTAGCGCCATGGACACTGTCAGCTGAGGGGTGAGTGGGGATGGAAGAGCAAAGGCTGCAGGGGGCAGAGGAAGCGATGTCAGCTAAGGTATCTCGAGGACTCTGCCTTTCCAGCAGGGTATTGCAGGAGAGACTGTTAATGTGGAATAACATCCATCGGTTACGGAGCTTTCTGCAGGAAGGAGGTGGAACAGGGCACTGCCACTGGGAAGAATACAGGCTGCATACAGGTCCCAGGAGAGCTCCCTGCCACCCCTGAGGAGTAGGGTCCTACCAGCCGAGCATGCCCGCAGGTGCAGACAGAGAGCAAGGAGTGCAGCCTGCAGCTGGGATGCTCACAAGCGCTGAGGGACACAGACACATCACCCTGGGCTGTGTGACTGTGTCCCCTCTCCCCAGCAGCCCAGAGGTAAAAGCAGAGCATGCCCCAAGGAGCAGGAGCTTGGGGGGGTTAAAGCAGCCATCAGCCCCTAGTGAATGGCAGAGTGTGAGCAGACTGATGACACCAGAAGACGCCTGTGCTAACTATGTGTGGCTGCTAGCAGTGCTGCAGTGTAGCTGAGCACATTCAGTCTTGTAAGTTTCTGCAAGTTTCTGCTCCATGGAAAGGAAAACAAACCCCAACCTATTACACGAAATCTCTTCAGAATATACCAAGCACAGTGATTGTGAGCAATAAGCACAATTTGACCTTGAAACTGCCACTCCATCCTCTGAGTAGAGCATACTCCTGTCAGTTACCTGCAGCGGGACCAACATCTTAAGGATGTTGCAGATGCTCACATAACACACTGATAAGGTGCATCTCTTTATCATTGAAGTGCCAACAGTAAATGCATATGTTCCTCGTGCTAAAAGGATGCTCTGCTGCATTCCTTATCGCTCATTTGAATGACAGCAGTTGCGTTCTAAGATGCAAACCTGGTGTCAGGTTGTAAAAAGTCAGCTGCCTTTAGGAGGGTGCCAGTTTGCATTACTATCGTTATTAAAGCAGGGATGCAAGCAGCATGGCAGACTGGAAGGCAAGCTAAGCCCTTTCCCACAGCAGCAGCAAATGGCCTTGAAGATAGCTAAAGCAAATCTTATAAAAGGTTCCTGTGAGCCGCTGCTTGTACACAGCAGAATATAGATCCAACCTCATGATGTAACACTGTCATGTCCCAGTAAAGGAGTCATCTCA
This sequence comes from Coracopsis vasa, assembly GCA_026283785.1. Classification (NCBI taxonomy): domain Eukaryota; kingdom Metazoa; phylum Chordata; class Aves; order Psittaciformes; family Psittacidae; genus Coracopsis; species Coracopsis vasa. Next base: position 30,393 of record JANHGB010047188.1, read on the forward strand.
AAATCTCCAGTTCAGCTGGTGCAAAGCTGTGTGTAAAGTGCCCTATAATGCAAACTATTACTATGTTTTGTGAGATCTTAGCAGGGGAAGTCAAAGCTGAATGAATCATGAACAAAACCTGGAAATTCCCCAAGTATGTGCATCATCACTAGGCCCAGTCACAAACCATCTGGATACTGTTGATGATTAACTGTCTCTGGTCAGGAAGCACTGTCCTCAAGCCAGCTGCAGGTCTACCTTTGATAAGACCTTCTGTATCTAAAACCCAGACTCTTAGGAAAGATGGGTCAGGAATACCATGCGCAGCCACTGCCTCAAAGAAGAACAATGGTGTTTGTTCCACATGTATGAAGGGCGATGGAAGGATTTGGATGCTTTAGTAAAGTGGAGGTGGAAAGCACGATTGCTGCCTGTAACACACAGAGGAAGGAAAAAGGAAGAGTCTCATTTAAGCTGAAGAGCAATGCTGGCATGAGGACAAATAGATATCTGTGATCCATAGCTATGCCTACACCAGGAAGTGGAAGACACCTAGCTTTGCTCTCCACTGCCAGCTACTGTGAAGATATAATGTGACACTCTGGGAAGGCATTACAGGGTTTGGTGCCCATAACTGCAAGGGGCTGTGCTGCCCTTTGCTATTAATTCTCTGTTGTGTTTCAGGATGTTATGGCATCTACATCTGGAAAAGTGACTGAAAAATGACACAGGCTTCTGAGCTCCTACAAGAAAACTGGGAATTCCTGAGGTACGGCTGGGTCTTGTGGCACAGAGAAGCAAGCTGGTGAGTGAAGCAGACAAGTGCTAGTTTGAAACACTGCATGCATTTGCCTTATGAGATTGTTCTCATTTTGACTGTGAGGTCTTACCAGTAGATGCCAGGACGGAAGCAAAATCATCACCTTCTGTTAATGGGGATCTATGTTTAGAAGAACAGGAAAGTGGTTAAAGAAGGTGAAAGGTGACATCAAGAGATAGCACCCAAAACCATGGTCAGGATTGCTTTGCATAACATCTCCCAGGATACTTGGACAGATGTCCATGCTCTCAGTCAGACTGCAGTTGCGGGGTCTTGCTCCTACGTGTGTTTTGAGCAAGGGCAATCAGTAGGTGAAAATCACACCCTGACAGGTAAAGGGCAGCCTGTGAATTTGAGCCTGGGAAACCTGAATAAGGTTGTTTCTGCTGTACAGCTCTGACTGAAAATGAGGGGTTGTTTCAGCTGCTGTTTCTTGGTCTGAAAGCGTCTGTAAGCTACGGGGGATCACAGGATTATAGTGAGGCTACAACAACACTGGCAACAAACTGTGGCCATTTAGAGAAAGGCATTTTAATGAGACAAATCTGAGCAATTTTGTCCAGGAACACTCACTGACTGATGAACAGCAAGCAAGCAGCAGCAGGCACCGGTGCCACCACCACAACCTGTTCCCCATTGCCTCCTGCTGACACACCAAGCTATAAATGTCACCCCTGTGCGTTGTCCTTACCAGCCTGGGTGAGAAACACGTCCCTAAGGGACAACATTGCTTTCACCTGTGCAAAATCCCACAGGCAAAATGTCAGCTTGCCCGCAAGTGCCATTGTCCACCCTTGCTGTCCCTGCCTAATAACCATGCACATACAGCTGGTGAGGGAGACTGGCTGTGTGACACCGCTCTGCAGTCACTGGTGGGCTCGGAAGGCTTCAGAATCTGTGTGTTTTCACAGGAAACTCTGTTCTGCTTTCCACAGGCTGTTTGGGCAAAAATAGAATCAACTTACGGCCTCCATCTTCCCCCCACTGCTAGGAGAAGCAGTGAGGCTTCCTAAAGGAGCTGGCTGTTTGCATGTGTAGCCTCCAAATGTCACAACTCCTAGCATGAAACAGGGAGGTGGCTTTCCTCTCTTCCCATATGCCTTCATTAATGTAAAGGGGAGATTCAGCACATTAGCTTGGAAAAGAGAAGTTCCTAACCTGGACTGCACTAATGTGTGAGGTTTCTTTTCCAAAGCCTATACAGCCATATAGCTTGATTCAAAGACCACTGTTGACTTCAGAGACCACTGAGCAGGGACCATAATGAAGAATCCAAATGGATGGCAAAGTTGTAGCTGTAAAAATTTAACAGAGAATATTTATAAAGGCCTAAACCCATGAAGGCATATCTGCAGGCGTTGGAGTGTGAATTGCCTTCAGGCCTTGCTGTGAGCAATAGTGGTTGAAGAGGAAGAGCCTGGAGTCTGGCTGACGGTGTTAGGAGATGCACATGTCCAGGCTGGAGCGGGCAAAGCATTCAGCTGCAGAAACATCCCCAGTAAGCTGCAGTAACCCGGGAGCTCCCACTTTCCACTGCAGTGGGACTCCATGCAAGTTACACTGCCAGCAGCTGTGATGTTGCATCATTAATGGCACAGAAAGCAAACTCCTTGCCAAGGGATGTGGTCCACACATGACACCTCCTATAGTAAAAGTAAAGTACAGATATGCTTACAGACTCTGTATGGGGTCAAATTACCTGTGAGATGTACCAAAGTACCAAAAGATGCCTAGCTGTAGGAGTTAATCTATATAAAACTTATTACCTCTCCCTACCAACCTTGCCTTCCTGTGTCCTCAGACTTTTAGCACAGCTAAAGCAACACCTCTAGTTGGTTACCTTTAAGCACCATAGGTCTACAATGGTTTAGGCTCTTTCTGTGGGGTTTGTTCTTTCTCTGTGCTATCAGTAACACAGGTCATTCAGCACAGCTTAATTTCCTCTTTCAGTCAGCCAGTCAGGAAATAAGAACAATAACAAGTGATGTATATGATAAATACGAATTTCCATGTCCTTGAAGCAACCAGTGTGTAAATGTCTAATAAATGGGGAAGTATTCTCTCTCCATCAATACTGAAGTTTGGAAAGGGCCAGGGTAGTGCCCTCCTCCCTTACCTTTATTTCCCTAAACTTTCCCCAAATTCCCTGCATATTCATTTCCTAAATGAAGATGCATGAGAAAACGGGACATTGTGAAAATTCCAGCTTAGACACCCAACAAAGCAAGATTCTGTGTCTCTTCAGACAAAAAAGATTGTTCGTTCCATTTCCCTTCCCAAATTCCCTCCTTTACAGAGATGTTTCAGAGGTAGAGTATTGGAAGAGAATTTGTTGCTGAAAAGTCTTGCTGTAAAGGAATGTTAGAGGCTTTTCAAGCTAGACCACAAACAGGGAGCTAACCAAAGAGAAGGCAACGTTCCAGCAATTTACAGAATGGAAATAAAGTCCCAGTAATTGAGAGATGGGCTATGCTTGCATGGAAGGTGTATTGCAGTAATGTAAAGAAGAGCTGCTTTATAATGGACATAGAACCATGGAACGGTTTGGGTCGGAGACACTTCTTAAAGCCATCTCTGCTGCCCAGCTGATTATAGCAGCAAACAACTGGAGGATTGACACTTCAGCTAGGGGCTGATTTTTCTGCTTTAGGAAGGCAACGGGACCATGCACAGTCTTAAACCTATGCATACGCAGAAGGGCTTTTTTTGTGCGTAGCAAGGATGCAACAGCTCACAGGGATGCACATGGAAACACCTAGAATTACAAACACTTCCAACAGTGACTTCATTTCTCCAAATACAGCGCCAGAGAGCTTGAACGACACAACAACAATAACAACAACAACAGCAGCAACAACAACAGCAACAACAACAGCAACGGAGAGAACAAGGCAGAGAAGCAGGGTGCATAGAAAGGACTGGGTGCAGAATAAGAGGACACTCCCCGTCGTTATCCCTTCCACCTCCCACATCCTCCCTGTTCACCACTCCTCCCATGCCCCATCCGCAGCGTCCCCTCGTCCCCCCGCGCCCCTCACCGCGAGTCGGGGCTGGGCAGGCACCGTGCGGCCGCGGCTGCTCTCCGCCCGGAGATCATTTGTGGAGCGCTCTTGCCCCCTGCTGTCCAGCTGCAATCCCCTCGCCTGAGCAGCAATCAGCCAAAACATCATCACAGTAACAGTAATAGCAAAGGATCTACCCTTTTACAAAGTGCAATGTGATGTCCGTAGCGCTCGGATGCCTCTAGGGCATAGATCTACCTCATTTAGGAAAAAAACCTCTGTTTCCAGATGTAACATCTTGTCAAGAATAGGTATTGGCTTCTGTATTATGACTTACTTTAAAGAGGAAGAGGTGTAATTCCATAAACACCTTTCAGAGGGAATAATTAGGCTGATCTCACCTGTCAGACAGAAAGAGAATAATCAAAGTCAGGGAGGGTAAAACAAAAATCTGCTGACATCTTCATTTCGTTCTTATTATACACAGAAACGTATTTATACATCAGGTAACAGATGTTCAGAGTCTCATCTGCTGCTTCACCCACCTTTGCCTTTGCTAATGGGACTGACTTTTGTTGCTTGTGTTTGCCCGGTGTCTGCAAGCATACCTGAAGTGGTGCAGACATGGACCCAATGAGCTCCACACAGGGACCTGCTCTGCTGCTGTCGCAAGGTGCAGCAATGCCCAGTTGTCGCCAAGAGAGTGAACCCCAAATTGTGCTGGCTCCCCTCCAAGCAAGCTGGTCTTGTTGTGTTTCCCTGAAGCCAAGTCCTTAATGCTGGATGCATCGCATACCATGTGGCCTGAATACACACCATATAATTCCTGCGATCCTCAAGGTGTATGGACAACTTTGGGTGTCTGATGGCTTTAACTGCACTGCTGAATGCCTGAAGAAACTAGTGCAGAGAAGACAAAAGGAAGGGAGGAACAAGCTTATACATGGAGCAGGGGAGCAGGTACCCAGTGCAACTGACTTCACAGGGAGGTGCACGGGAGGACTGGAGAGATGGAAAATTAACATTTCAGGAAAAATCCTCTGAGGTTTTTACTAGCACAAGAGAGGGAAATGGCAGCAACAGAAGTGCTGGTGTCAGAAAATGAAAGTAAATGTACGGTGCCACTTCCACTAATGGTATCTTTTCATTGGTATGATCCCCAAATGCCAGTAAGAGAGGTTGTTCCACTGAAGAACGCAATAAGAGCAGAGGAACCTTATTAAAGGGGAGATCTAATGGGAAAAATGCAGCAGCTGTCCTTCGACACACCATTAAACGTGGCAAACATTGAAGGAAGAAAAGCCACAAATGTAGTATTTAAAGAACAAACAAACAACAAAACAAAACCTCAGGCACAGAATATGCAGAAAGCAGAAGTACAACCAAATCAGCTGAGAAGGAGCACCAAGAATAAGACTTGGTTGCTTTGGAAACCAAGATAAATTGGAAACACGGACCCAGGGACCCAAAGGAAGCTGAAGTGACCAGAGATGAATGGATGAGCAAAGGCAGTGTCTCAGATGCATCAGATGCTTCCTTGTCAGAAGTATAATCACCAAACCTGGGGTGAGAGCAGAGCGAGCAGGACACGCCAGCTCAGCCCCCTCACAGGCTCTGCAGTAAGTGTGCATTGGAAAGCACAGCTGCAGAGAGCGATGGTTTCATGGGACTGGTAGCTGATGGGCAGGGTTGAAAAGTGAAATGTAAATCTCTCTTCAGTATAACAAATATCCCTGGATAAGTAAAAGCTCTGTGTGGAAAAGCAGCGCTGCGAGGTGTAGTCATTCGTTGTTCTTGATTTATTCTTCCTGCCTCAAGGTAACAAATATTCCTCTGGATTTAAATGACAATCCTTTTCATCTTGCATCCTGCTCCTGATGGTGGTCAACGCCAGCTGAAAGTGAAGTAAAGCCTGCGAGGATAATGGTGAGAGGACATTAGTTCTAATGCCAAAAAATGGAACCTGGCTACAAAACTTATAATGAGCCCATATGAAGAATGTGCCACAAGCTCAGAAACTGCCATCAGCAAACACGTGCAGAGTCTGGTCTGGATTTTCAGACGCACAGACGGAGATGGAGTAGGTGGTCTTCCTTCCCTCCTTCCTTAAATTGCTTATTACCACTGGGGAAGCTGAGTCAGCCTGTCCAGGAACATGACAGAGACTGATCACATCAAACAACTGCTAGCAAAGACAGACTAAGATAAGGGAAAACCTCAGTCCAAACCCAAAAAGCTTTTTAGGAGATCGATGGGCTGAATGCATGATCCTTCATATAAACAACCAGTTTAGTCTCCAACATCCCTGTCCTGTAAACCAGCAAACAAAATTAGCCTTACCCCAAATACCAGTTCTTGTGATTACTGAGTGAGGTCTTGGTGAACAGAGCAAAATAGAAACCATTCGTTCAGGTCTGGCACTGAATACACCATTTAAAAGAAGCCCTTGTGTGTGAACTGCCCAGTACCTTATGAAGAGCAAGAGATGTGACCGTGCTTCCTGGGAGCTGCTGTGCCTGTCCTGAAGGAATCCTTGTTCGTTTCCTAACAATGTTATTTCTTCAAGGGAAAAAGCAGAAAACGTTTCTTGTTCCAGAGCTAGAACTCGTATTTGTCAGTGTAAGTGCTGTTTGTAAGCTGCAGGCTGTGCTGCTTCTCCCCAGGCAGGCAGCTGTGGTGGGGCCGACCTGAACACTGCATCCAAAAGATGCATTGACTTTGGGGGGTCTCACAGGAGTGAATTGAACTGTGGTACCTGGTTCCAAGTGGCATGAATGCCTGAAGGAGCTGATAAAGTGGTTCTGGGCTCTGTGGATCATGCATCAGTGCCTAAGCCCCCCTTGTGCTGGCCAAAACGTCCAGCAGAGATGTGAGGTTGTTCATCCATGGGCAAAACAGACTTGACTTGGGGAAATTAATTTATTACCAATCAATTCAGAGTATGGTAATGGGAAATAAACCAGATCTTAAAACACTCTTCTCCCCTCTGTTCCCTTCTTCCTGGGCTCAACTTCATTCCTGAAGCACAGGGGGACAGGGTATGGCGTTTGCTATCAGTTCATCACATGTATGGGTCAGTTGTCCCATGCACCTCCTTCCTCCTCAGAGACAGGACCCCACACTCTTCCCTTGCTTCAGTAGGGGCGGGGGAGGCATCCACAGGAGACAGTCCTTCATGAACTTCTCCAACATGGGTCCTTCCCATGGGCTGAACTGCCCCAGTGTGGCTCCTCCATGGGGTCACCAATCCTGCAGCAAACCTGCTAGAGGATGGGTCCTCTCTCCATAGGGACACAGGTCCTGCCAGGAGCTGCTCCAGCACAGGCTTCCCATGGGTTCACAGCCTTCTTTGAGCATCCCCTTGCTCCAGCATGGGATCCTCCAGGGGCTGCAGGTGGAGATCTGCTCCTCTATGGACCTCCATGGGCTGCAGGGACACAGCCTGCCTCACCTTGGTCTGCACCATGGGCTGCAGGTGGATCTCTGCTCTGATGCCTGGAGCACATCCTCCCCTCCTTCTTCACTAGCCTTTGTGTCTGCAGAGCTGTTTCCCTCACGTATTCTTACTTCTGTCTGGCTGCAATTGCTCCAGTGCAGTAAATTCCCCCTCCATCTTAAATGTGTTATCCACCACCACTGAGCCTCTGCAATAACATATTTAAGCCTTGGCCAGCAGTGGGTCCACCTTGGAGATGTCTAGCATTAGCTTCAGTGGACATGGGGGAAGCTTCCAGCAGCCCCTCACAGAAGCCAGCCCTGTAGTGCTCTCCCTGCCTTGCCATGCAAACCCAGTGCAGATTCATACAAAATACCTTATATCTTTACTTGCCTTTTAGTAGGAAAGTTTTCCTCTTTCACAGCTTGGCACAAAAGCTCTTCACTGTTCACTTGGAGGCGCGAAGCAGAAAGGAGCCTTTTCATAAGCCTTGTGGCCAAAGAAACAACTCCAGCCTCAGCTTTTCAGTGGATCCTGTATCTTTACTCAGCGTATCTGTTTCTAGGTTGCAAATCACTCCTTTCAAACTATGCAGTAGACAGCAGGGAAACAGCCTGCAGCCATGGCCTCTCCAGGGCAGGGAACGTGAGCGAGCAGTATGTGCTTTCAGTTTATGCTTGCTTTTCATTAAGCTGAGCAACACTTCTCCTTTTCTTGGGATACCTCCCATGTTACATGTACCGGCATGCAAATATTTACATTCCGAGGTGAAAAATGTCAAGCACAAACTTGTGCATCCTCATCGTTTCTGGGAGAAATCCTTTACGGAGTGTTTTTGGTCAAGGGCATGTTTCCCTTACTGGAGGTGGGACCAGTAAAGAGCAACCCCTGCTGCTTTCTGCCCCTTCAATAGCTTCCAAGTCTTTTTTCCTACCTTTATTAGCTGAAGCCTTTCCTTTTCTGAGGGATCATTAAACCAGCTGAAGCCATTAAATCAGTTCCGCACACAGATGACACTTTGTGACAGCATGGAGGTCTGCAGAGGCCCAGTGGGTTATCTTGATACAGCAAACGCCATTGGTATAAGCAAGCAATTTTCTTTGTATCCTGAAACAGCTTTCCTGTAGTGTGGGAAGTCAGTGTCAGGTGTCTGATATAATTACTGAAGGCTGCTGTGGCCTGCCAAGGGTGTGTTATCCTCCCACCTTGTTTGCAATGACTCTTTTGCCCTCCTTCCCTGCAAAAGGGAGAGCTCTTGTTCAGTAAATGGGAGGCTGGATCTCTTGAGGGAAGATACATCTCTCATCTCGTGTTAGCGTTAAGCAAGCAGGTCTGGGTGCTGAAGGGAGGGAAACACATGCAGGTTCTGCTTCAGTGCTGGGCTTGAAGAGGGGCAGGCAGGAGTACAGAAGATAAACCTATAAATAGGACTTGTGATCACAGGGGAGAAAATAATCAAGATTTGTCATTCTTCTTTAAGATGCCATTGTGTGCGTTCAGAAGGGATGAACCATGTATTTCTTATGATGTGGAAGACCCTCAGATGGTAACACTGCAGTAGAATTAGGCCAGCTCAGTCCTTAGCAATGTGTAAGGTAAAAGAAGAGAGTTAATTGCTTTATAAGCCAAAAGCACCATCTGTGAACAGTTTAGCATGGTGTGCAATCAGTCGGATGAACTGCAGATTTCAGTTTGACAGGTAGAGTGGCCACTGCAACCAAAGGAAGGGAGGAAATCCCTCGACTATATTTTACTATACCTTTAGCTACATTTTACCCCATTCTAGGAAGCACCCCCGACCATCATCACTCCTTTTGTACTAACTTCCCTTTTATCACTATTACCTGGGGCAATCCAGTTTGGCTTCTGCCTTGACTGGGTGGTGTGGCTGCAGGGTTAATCCATTTCCCAATCAAGCTTGGTAGACCAGAACCCCCCTTGCAGCTTTTCCTTGATAAATTAGCCTGTTAAAGAAAAATAAGCAAATCTGTTTAAGTGGTCAGCATGTGAATTGGGGGCTACCAAGACACACACCTGGGACTCACTCCCTTTCAAGCGGTAGTTATGAAGATGCTGATGGAACAAGAGGCATGGGTCCAGCTGTGTAGGAAGAGTCTCAGCTTTACAGGAGAGAGCCCAAAATGGACTGAGACATTTCACTCTCTTAACAGTTGTGTGACCCAGGCTCCAGGAATGGCTTTTGCATTTATTCAGTACTTGTGTAAATTATAGAGACTGTTTTGGGAGCAAACCCAAGCAAGCAGTTCTCTCCCTGCTCATCTGAATATCCAAACTGCTAGGTTGGAAAGTCACATTTCCCTTTGTGCTGCTTTCTTCTGTCTTCACTCAGGATGCTCTGGGGTAGATAGGGTCCTATTTGACTTCACAGTGAGGCAACAAGCTATTTCACATCATTTTTGCATGAGCATAATAACCATAAAAAGGCTACTGCAAGTTCTAAAGAAGCTTAAAAGCATGATTTTGATTTTAGAGGTATCTCAGCATCTGATGATGCAGATCATGAGATCTGCACTCCACTTAGATACAGTTTTTCGTATGTTGATTGGTTCTCCTGACGTATATACTATGTAATATGGGAAAAAAGAGTTCATGGGAAAAGCCAAGAGTTAGATGCATGTTGCATTCGAAAGGCTTTACAACTTTCTGCCCCACAATCATACTGTCTGTATGTGCACAGTGATGTGTAGCTCTATAGGGACCAGTGTTATGGCTATGTTTGTGGTAGTACTTGCTGATAATGGGTCTGCCCTTGAAGACACATCCTTCAAGGCTCCATAGGGGCTATTCCCAGCTGGGTCAGAATTTCAGGCTGAGTGCTTTATGGGCTGGGTGCTCTAGCTTCTATGGATCTCGTTGGATTTATGCTTGTGAATGATTTTGGATGCATGCATGAGTGAGGGTGCACAGCAGGAAATGAGGTAAAATCAGAGAGTGTGAGATGGTGCCATGGCCTGCAATTCTTTAAAGCAGAATGGCTTAGGGAACAAAAAATGTCCCCTAAAAGCCTAGTACTTGGTGATTTTGCACCACTAGTGAGCCTAACTAGTGTGCTGTTTTCATCTGTAGAGATTTTCTGTCATTTATACCAGTGAGAAGTAGCTGATTTCTTAAACATCTCACCCTCAAAGACTGCCAAATGCATGGACAAATTGTCCTGGCAGCTGCAAAAAGCTTCCCAAAAAGCAGCAGAATGTTTTCTTCTCAATATCCTCATTTTAAGGGGTCTATCACAACGACCAACTTCTATCACCCTCCAGTGCTGTTTCCTAGCTGCTAACTGTCATCAAGGCATGGGTTGGGAGGGGAGAGACACGGAGGTGAGGACCAAAGGCACAGGGGTACATGCAGCTACCTCCTCACCAACACAGCTTGCCGCTGTCCTGCTGGAACTGCTTTGGTCTCTTCATATCCTGCCTCACACTACTGTGTGGTGGAAAGCATGGCAATGAGTCTCAGATGGGTAGATTGGAACAGAGGGGATGAATTCACCTTCACATACTGGAAAGTTGTTTTATGTTTCCCTTCTCATCCCAGTTTTCCTTCCCATGTCCTGCAACGAGCCTGCAATGCTTGTTGGCAACATCTCCTGCCTTCCCCCTGCAGTGAATCACCATCTCTCAAGCACAGCAACGGATGCTGACTCTTCTGCCTCATTGCTTAGGGAAGATGCTGCACTTGGAGACAGAAAGCTCATCTCCACCTGGAGAGATGTGAAAGCCCTTCAGAATGGATGATGAAGAGCAATACTTGGGATCTGTAGCTCAGTACCATAGGGCTCTATCACAACTAAGTCAAAATTACCTTCAACAGCATGTTGTAAAAACACCCCACAAATTGAGCATCTGTCCCAGCTGATGAATCAGCTTAGCACTGGGATCATGAATGTGGTTATTTCCATGGGGGTCCGGTCCACTTTCCTTCTTCTCCTGACTTTGCAACCAGTCCTACTGATGCAGAAGGGTGAAGTTATGATTGATGGAAATAAAACCGGTCCTTCCTGCAAGTGTCCTGGCTTGGGATGGGGTTTTGGGGGCCATGCTGATTACAGGGAGTCACACTCTCACAGTTTTGCATGCCTTATGGATGCCTGCATGTGCATGTACTGATCTGATGCAGCACATCAGAAGCTAGTTTATCCAAACAGCTGAACTGTGTGGCAATAGCTCACATCCTGAGGTAAACACAGGATGGGCATGTAAAACATCTGCAGACATTACCTTTGAGAATCCATACAACTGTCTTTGAGAGCATTTACAGGAGCTGACTGTCTCAAAGTGTATCTGTAATTGGGTGGTTTTTGGTAGAGATTCTTCATAACCTCAGCACCCTGAAAACACAGCAGCACAAGTGCTTTCTGGAACTGTTGTTTTCCCTTGATGGTCCCCAGGGTACATGAAACAACCTGTGTGTTTTCCCCCAAGCTAGTGGCAGACATTAGAGAATTGAATTTAACATTCCAGTGTGCCAGGCATAAATATACTTTGCATATCTCACAACAAATCTAAATGAAAGGCATTTCTGAGAAGGCAGATAGCCATTTTTCAATTATATGTGACAAATGTGCCATTCCTGATAGCCTTGTCAGTAAAAAGCAAGAGCTGGAAATGCCAAGCTGTTCAGTGAAGCAGGATCAACATTCCTAATACTTCATGGGATCACTAATAGCTTCTGCATCTTCCAAGACAATAAGCCTTGATTGTTCCTCTGGATGCATTCCTCCAAACTTCATCCCACTAATTGCAATATTTCAGAGCTTATACATGTAAACAATAACAGGATCTGTAAGCACAGGGACTTTGAAAGGAACGTCCCATTACTTAATGCTGTCAGATTGTGGCAAAGCTGTTTACAAAGTATACAAGCCACAAATCAAAGGAATCTGATGTACTCCTGTATTCTTTAGGCAATTTGACATGGAAAAGATGAAATTACATTTGTGCACTTTATTATTCAAGGTGATGAGTTAATGTGTGGGTGATGGTGCATCTGTGAAAGTAAAATACTGAAACATAAAGGTTTTCAGAGGCCTAAGAGTCATGCTCCTCCTTCACAAATTTACAGGCAGCTGGACCTGAGATAAAAGCAGAGGCTGTCCATTGCAGACATGTCTTAGAAAGCTGCGTACACAGATCTTTCGTCCTGTGTTTAACTTTCCCTTCAGTGATTTAACACTGCAAATAAAACCAGTTAAAGATCTTCCACAAGCACAGTGTTCTCATATAAAAGAGACAGCACTGTAACAAAGAGATCTCTCCAAAGAATTAAACAGCAAGAATGCTCACTTAAAAGTTTTCAAGAGATTCTTCCATTTGCATGTGTTTCATTTAAGACAGCTGGGAAATGCATCCAACTCAGTACCCAGGACTTGAGACATAAAAAGAGATTAGGCACATTTCAAACTTGTTCTCAAATTATTCTGGATAACTTGTATTTTGTTGGGAAGGGATGGAGTATCTTAAATCACAGTTGTTCTTTACTTAGCAGCACAATAAATAAAATGCAGAAATGGTAAGAACAATAAAGCATGCAATTGTATCTCTGCTTCAGTTTTCTCACCACCTTGGGGCACTCTTAGTGTTGAAGATTAGTTATTATGGGAGGGTCCAGGATCCTTCTGATGTGGCCAGGATCTGTTCCTGAGCTCTGGATGCCTTCCAGCCTAGCTGTGGCTGGGCTTGACAGTTGGCCAGTAGCATCTCTTGCTTTTGCATGGAAAAGTCCAAAGAGTACCCTTGCCAGTGTCTTCTTCCTCTCCCTGCCACATGTTTCCTGGTTCTGTGTGTGAAACTCCATATTGCCATCTCAACAACTTTATTTCTTGCCAGCTTTCTAGTCTGTAGGCAGAAAAAAGATTTGTGCCACAACTGTGCTATTGGAATATGGAATACGGTTACAAAGACGAATGGTGCTGCATCTGGTAGAGACAGAGCACACTTCCGTTAGCATCTACATTAAAAAATTATGGCTAGTTCTTAATTTACCACCTGCAATCTGTGCATTGTACTTAGAGAGACTTGCAAAGACTCCCAGCAGATTCCTCCTGTGGAAAGTTCCTACCCCAAATATGTTTAACATGAACCATCTTTACAGCATCTGACTAAGGCGTTAGGAGGAATAGTTTCATGTATACAGTCTAGGTTTTGATGGCTTCATCTGAGGGGAAAAAAAAGCCCTGCATAATATCTTTAAGGTTTTTAACAACAAAAACTTTGCCTCTGTGGAGGGCCTTTGCAGATGGATCTCAAGCATCTTACAAATACCAAGTTTCATGACTTTCTGTAGAACTCTTCCTTGCAGAAAGCAAGCAGAGAAGTGAGAAAGCCATGTGGCAAGCTAGTGAGCGAAGAATGAGCCTCTGGTCCAGGACTCCTGGTGAGCAGTTATATGCAGTTCCCACTAGACAATATACTGATTGTACAGAAAATGAATAGTGTTAAGAAAGAGCAACTTTCCCAGTATCATTCATTTTGCCCTGGAGATACATCACTGTAGGCTGCACTGATTGAAAGCTGTAGCAGAACTCCTGCTGCAGACAGGTCTTTCCAAAGATTGCAGGGGGAACCATATCAGCTCCATGTCAGCTTTATTTATGGCAGGCTGCAACTACTTCATATTCCTTCTTGGGATCTGAACAACGGCGAGAATCACTGGCTCTCCTCAACTTACTCCCACAGAAAATGTCAGCAGGATCTAATTATCTGAATGAAATGCACTTTCCCTGATGCCTGCTTTCTTATCTGCACAATAGTGGAGCTCAGCATTCTTGTTATTGCAGTTATGAGTTTGCACATTTCATTCTTTTCCTGGAAGAGGTGTTCAGATGTACTTAGCCCTTGTATGACAAAGCAGAAGCAAATCAAGCCTTGGGTGAAAAGGCTGAGAACTGCTAGTGCTGGGTGAAGGATTTCTTGCAATTCCTCAATTGGCTCTAAGGATTTGTTCTGAAACACGATGAGTTCTGGTTCTGCAACTCCCTGACCAGGCACCCAGCATCCCTGTGTTTGTCTTGCACATTTCTGCAGGGAACAGCTTAGTGGTTCTCATGTGAGAGAAATGTGGTTGTGGGACTGTGCTACAAAGACGTGTGGGACACAGAGCACCACAAACCCAAGAAAGACACAGTTCTTTTTCCTACCCTTGGGCAGGGTAAGCTCCCTATTGAAAGGTCCAGAATATGCGCAGTAACTTTTATATGTCCTCTAATGCCAGTGGTGAGCAAAAGGCCTGATCAGTTACTGCAGGAAAGTTTCTACAGAGAGTTTAAAGAAGTAACTGAGACAACCAGAGAGCCAAAAAATATACAGGAAGCAAAACAGCACAAGAGTGGTAAGGAGGTGGGGTGTGTGAGCCTCATGCCTGAAACAACTGCAACAGGATTACTCAGACACTTATTTCTAGCTAGCCACATGGTTTGAGCTGATCTCTGCTTGTCCTTCTGCCTGTCCTACTGATGCTTATGGCATTTTTAGCCCTCTGGCCTGTACTGTGCTCAGGGATTTTACACAGGGGACAGACAGACACCATGATAATTTGTTCCTTATGACTCCAACCAGAGAGCCTCTCCCCTCCAGTGTGCTGCTACCAGCGCCCCAGGAGTGGCAATGCTACTGAGCTTGGATGTGACTCTTTAATCCTGACTAGGAACTGGGATGTAAAAGATTCCTTCTCACCATTTATCTGATCCTCTTAGAGTTCTGGTAGAATGAGAAGTAGCTCTCCTTTTCCAGCCCTCATATTAGAGAACATCTGTAACCTCCTCCTCAGGGGCACAGGCTGGAGGACAAGACATGAGTCTTCCAAACACCCTCGTGTGTGTTTTAACTCCCTTCGATTCATAGATGCATGGGGCTGCTGAGGATGAAGGTTTGTGATCTACCTGTATCTCAACCCCAGGTGGAAGTGAGGAATACAGAGGCTCAGTTAGTGCAAAAGATGCTCTGGGGAAAAAATATAAGCTGAATAGCACTTGGAAAAGAGCAAGGTATAGAAATAGCCTGAAAATTCGGGTGTCCATTTCATCTAAATAAATCTGTATCTGCCATGAAAACACAGCTCATGTTAATTCAACAAATGGATGAAAATACAGATCTCGCAGGGCTTAGTTAGATAGTGACACTGAAGATCACTGGGAATTTTAACATTGATGCCGAAGGCACTGAAGATGCTGATTTTGAATATCATGGCTTTATTCTGCAGATTCTCCTTGAATGGACTGTCAGCAGTGGTGAAAGCACACGAAAGTGCCTGGAGTCTGAAAATTAGGCAGTGGCTCTGCTGTGTAATGTAGTTACGGTATTTCATTCGAGTTTATTCTCTAGCACCTCATTCAGCAAGAGAATTGCTGACTGATCCTTTCTACCTCAAGTTCTCTTGGACGGAAAAGGATGCTTCAGAAAACCTGACAATTCCTGTGGTACTCCAAAGATCAAAGATCAAGGATTATGTATTATATCAAGTGATTAAATACTGGAGATGGGAGACAGAGTTAAATGTTAAATTCTCCCCCCTCCTTGATTGCCTGTGACCTCCCAGAGCTGGTATTACCCTTCAAATAGGCTGCAGGTTTTCTGCAGCACCAGTGCCACTCTTTTACATCCAATATTAAACTGCTTAACATCATATACAGCCCTTGAGCTTTGATACCTGTTCTGAGAAGTGCCAATGGATGTGCTAGTGATTTTGATGAGGTGAGATATATTGCAGTCAGTTCCCAAGAAGCATTGTCTGTCAAAGCAATTTTGGTGCTTGGAGGTGTAAGCCAGATAACTGCAATGTAATGACTCACTGTGCACAGTACTGTACCTATCAGCCTGAAGTAACTTCTTACTTTTTCCTCAAGCTGTAAAAGTGGTGTTGTATTGGTCTTTCTCCTCCAGCTTCTGGGAGAGATTGCAGAACTGTCACTTGTTTCAGCTAGCAATTACTCTCTCTCATTTTTAAATGCTGATTGGAAACAGAAAACGTGTTAAATGTTCACCTCCATTTTCCTAAGTAAGTGTAGAAGACCCCAAGCAAAAACCCAGCTCCTGCTGTGGACCATACAGGGCACATTATAGCATTTTTAGGCACCAGAACTAATGCTGCTGTGCCCATTTGTGCTGGCCCTGATCCACAGAGAGCACCTGGGCATTTGCTAAGCTTCAAGCACATGCTGAAGCCTGTCTCCCTTTTACTGCGTGCTTCCCTAAGCCAGCACCCTGTTCCTGGGGGTGGGCTTGGTGTGCTGCAAGGTGGTTTGGGACTCTCCCTGTCCCTGCCACCGGCCATCTCCTAGGCACACCTCTGCACACTGTGCTGGCAGCTTGCAAGGTCTCCTCATGGCTGGGCAGGCGGGCTGTGAGCCCTCACTGTCCCCAGCCACCCGTGACCCCTTGTACAGGTGGCTGGAGACAGACCCAAGGTCGCAGGGATGGAGAAAGCAGTGACCAGACTGATTTTGTTGTTCGATGTTAATTAAGGTGGTGTTAGAGTGTTTCCTGTGCACATAAAAAATGAGTGTAGCCGGGCAGGGAGATGGAGGCAGACAGCCCCTTTGGGGGTAAGGACCACGCAGGAGACTGGGGCATGTGGACTTGGCTCTTTCCCCTATCAGGAATGATCCCAGCAGTGATCACCACTTTGGGCCCTGCAGGCTGATGCTCTCAAGTAAGCCTCCAACAGATTCCTCCTGCCCTTCAAGGCCAGCTCTCACTCCTAGTGTCTGAAAGAGCATCCATCACTACGGCTGAGATCCATGTGCCCAGTGAGCGGGTCACCCACTGCAGGGTGATGGATGGGGACCCATTCTCCTGCCCATGGGCCTGGAGAGGCACCAGTGAGGGTGGTGGCCGGGTGCTCCCTGCTCCCTAAAACCAAAGCTACTGAGATTCTCTCTGTGCTACTGCATTCCTCCCGAGCCCAATAGATGGCAACATTATCTTAGAGATGGGCTCTGCTCTGGCTCCTGAGCCTGAGACAGCTTTCGCTCATCAAAATGCGCTGCACTGTCCTACACAGAGTTAAAAGAAAAATTGAAGGAAATTATTCTGGCTTTTGG
The DNA here is from genome assembly GCA_026283785.1 of Coracopsis vasa. NCBI lineage: Eukaryota > Metazoa > Chordata > Aves > Psittaciformes > Psittacidae > Coracopsis > Coracopsis vasa. The sequence goes on from JANHGB010047188.1 coordinate 47,687, forward strand.
TACTGAAAAAACTGCCCTGAATCTGATCAGGATTGCTTTGAAGCAGTTTTCTTTTGAATATGTCATTTATTAGTTTATCAGTTCCGGAGGTATTAATCCCCAGTCTGAATTACAGATTTAGTTTTCAACCAGAAAGTCTGGCATTACATAAGGATCACGACCATTTTAAGCCATGCATGATTCCCATTCCCACAAATGGCAACCGGAGGAGTAAGCAGGACAGGAAGGTGGTTTTGGGGGAAGTGCTTCCTTGGTCCTTTACCTCCCTACTCCCTTTCATTTTCTCCCCCAGATTTCTGAAACTGCCTTTGCAGTGCCCAGCCATTGAGTCTGTCATTTTGAAGACTCAAAGACTTTCTGAGGCAAGTACAAGGGCACTGTGAAAAGCAAATGTGAACCAGCCACTAAAACAGCATCTGAGGCAGCACAAGGCAAAGCATGCAGAAGGGTGAGAAATCCATGAAGAGCCCAAGATAGCAAGACAAAGGCTTGCAGGGCAGTGCAAGAGCTGAAGACAGTGTCCCAGTAGGCTCACAGGAGAGGGTCGAGGCTAAAGGGATGAATGTGAGGTGCCAAGATGTGGGAGGTACAGAGAGGCCATTTAAGTTGTGTGCCAGATTGACTCGGAGGCTCTTGAGTACACACCTGGTTTTATCTGAAGCAGTTAACCATAGGGTATGTGACTTGCAAGCATTAGTAGCAGAACTACAGGATCACAGAATCAACCAGGTTGGAAAAGACCTTTAAGATCATCAAGTCCAAGGATGTGTACATGCTTTTAATGCAAGGTTTATTTACTACTCACTGAAAGCTCTCTCAAAGCTGTTTTCTAGGGAGTGCAAACACATGACTGAGGTGTGCATGTGTGCATGCCTCACATGCAAGAAATGATGCAAAGTGATCCAGCATTTTAGTTCTGGTAGCTCATGTACTCTGTAGCAAGGAGATGATATTGGTAAAATTGCCATTTTGTGCCTAGAGGAAATGAATTCACAAGTTTGGTTATTTGTACTTGATAAAATTTTAAAGTGCCCATGTTAAATCCCAGGATTTAATGCTATTAATATAATGTCACCCTCTTTTCTTTTAATTTCACTTTTTGTAGCTTCTTATCTTCCAGTGTAATTTACTTAATAAAGCTTCTAAGTTCAGCAGTAATATCAACTCTGCCTTTAGCTAAATGAGAAGGAATCCAGTAGAACTATGATAAATTTGATATGATTAATTTTTTAGCTTGCTTTTGCTGTTTCTTTCTGCATTTTGAAAATAAGGGCCCTGTTGTAGGGTGAGTTTAATTGTGTTTTCCAACACCCCACATCCTGCAGCGTGCGCTATGACCTTTAAGGGAGGAGCAGGGGCCTCACTGCCATTTGGCTGGACAAGGTCACTTTAACCTTTGAAGAAAATGGGATGGTTTTTACCCTACCACAGCAGGTCTGCAGTTGGCTGTGCTGGTGTCTTGCCCATGGGTTCACTTTCGAGTTCCTCAAGATGCACTGGCTCAGGTTCCCAGCAAATACACACTGCAAAGCCCATTGAGTTTGCATGATGTTGCCACTGAGGAAAATTCAAACCAGGTGACGTAAATACCAGTGAAGGGAACAGTACCACGCTTACATGTCTTGATAATGGTAATTTAAAGTACATTCCAAGTGCTGGTAGCAAAGATGAAAGCAAACTTCATTTAGGTCTGTGAAAGAGCTGTAAGTGTTGGTTGCTGACACAAAGAATGCATTCCTATATAAACGTTTGATCTTGCAGACTTTCATAATGCTGTGAACAAATCTTTCCTGATGAATGATGACTCAGAACAGAGCTTTTCACTTGGCATTTGATAATTCATTTCAATTGCAGCAGGAAATAATTGTTCTATTCAAGCATACTGGGATGTACTTAGTCTGTCCCTAATGAGTACATTAGAACAGGCAACTCATCCCTGTCTGATTTTAGCACAGGCCACAAACTTTATGACTGACTCATTATTCAGTCACCTCTCCGTCCTAAAGAATAAAATTCCAATGAGCTGCAGTGGTTTAATAACAGTGTTTTTCCTTTTTATAAATCACTCGGGTATTCACTGATTTGTTGGAGGAATCTGGGAACCTTTCATTGGTGAACCTTGTGTTGTATTTTCTCTATTTTGCTTGAAAGGCTTAAAACCAGAGCAATACGATGCATTATTTGATTGTGGAACAGTCTGACTGAAGGAAAATTAACTAGTTTAATTTGTCTACAGTCAGAATACAGCTTAAATAAATACTTCAAACACAGGCAGAGTATTCAAAGAAAAGTGGATGACTCGGAAGAACATGTCATACCAGCACCTGGCATGCTGGTATCGCCTATGAGACTGCAGAGACCCTTTAGCATTGCTATTAAGTACACCTGAGTCACCAACAGTGTCAAAAGACATGTATCACCTGGCTAAGAAATTGCTCTGCCGCATTGGTGACCCCTGTCTCACTCAGAGAAGATGAGGTGTGTGCTTTCCAAAGTGTCCTTTTTGGTTTTGCTTCCATTAGGAAAGCCATAACTAGACCCTTCAGGTCACCCTGTGTGCTGGGGGCATGAAGGTGTAGTGAAAGTGCAGATCAGCCCTTGCTAAAGCTGTCAGGTTCCAGAAAATGGTTTAGTCTGTTTCTAAATCCTACAAAACAGCAGGGTAAAACGTGGTAGATGCTGGTAGATGTATCATACAGCGTGGAACACTTGTGTACTTAATTCTCACCGGGGCAGTCGCGCTGTCTTCGGGGAAGGTGAATGAACATAGTGAAGTGTCTCTATAGTAATGAAAGAACACTCATTGTGCCACTGGAGATTGAAGCTGCATGGCCCCGTGGGTAATAAATTGCTACTATTCAGGCTCATGAGAGCATCAAGGAAAGCTGATGCAGAGTACTCTAATGACCATTATAACTGACTGCGGTGAAAAGACTGTTATTTAAGTACATTTCAAAATGTACGGTAAATTGGGCAAAGGTACAGCTGTGCTTATGTGCTGAGACAGCCTCCGGTTTTATTCAGTCTGACAGACTTTGCTCTTTGAATTTAGGTTTTATCTGTGTGAGCTGAATGCTCTTAGTATTTATGGCCTCTGTTTGTAAGGGAGGCAGGGAAGCCAGGCAGAATTGGTTGTGTTAACAGAGGCTCCAGCTGAACAGCACGAGCTTTGAGTGAAGGTGAGGTAGTGGAAGGTCCAGCCATCGTTTGGCATCACAGTGTTGCCATTCCCCCAAAACACCTACTTGAAGTGTTTCTGAGTGAATCTGAGAAGGATCTTTGAGACAAGGTGACAACACTTTACAGACAATTACATTGCCATGGAGAACCAAGAGTTTTGCTTTATATGACCACCTGGACCAGACAGTACAGACTTTCCTCCCCATTGCGCATAAGAGCGGTTTGTTTGATTCATGTCTACTCCTAACCCACTTTGTAGGTTCCTTGGTTTACAGAACCATTTGAGTGCTCATATTTGGTTGAAAATAAGGGAGGGCAAGCACATATCTTTGCTGTGCCATATGGGCAGGGAAATTTACGGCATATTGTCAGTCAGATACAGCCTTGCTTTGGGATTTCCAGCTTGAGGTAGGTCAAAAGTTCTCATCTTACACTTCTCCTTTTTGGCTGTGTACTTCATGGTTGACTTTCCCTTTTGGCTGTTAGGGTGTTTTGGGTCTAGCTGGGCCTTTTTTTGAGGATAAAAGGTGATGTGCTTTATTCATATATCTTTTTCTGAAAGACATTGTGGAGTCATGCAATATGCACATTTAAATCCATTTATCACCTAACAGGTACATTGTGATTGAGTATTTGAGACAAGCAACTCGCAGTAAGCAAGCTGCCAGCAACATTTGGGCAGCCAGCACTGCAACAAATCGTCTGTGTGAGCTTCATGTTCAGCACATGGGGTCAGACCTGCGCTTCCCAGGAATCAACTAATCCCTGATTTGTTTGAAGTGTACTAAATAAAGGTGGACATCTTAGCTAACGAATTACCCATGGAGAAAATAAAGCAGGCAAATTACAGTAAACTGTTTATATTTGTGACCTTCCCAGAGAATAAAATGCCTGAGTTAGGATTGAAGAATTATTACATGGGTGTTTGCTGACATGATTTGGTTGCTGAATACATTTGCAGTGATTGGTGGTAATCAGTCCAGTCTTTGTCAGGCAAAATGGAGACTTCTTCTTGAGTGAAGCCAATGAAAGCTTAGTGGAAAGACACATGTCTTAAAGAGCAGTTTACTAAGGAGGGGCTCTGTGGTCTGTGTGAAGCTTGAGGCAAGGACATCATCCAAATACTGATTGTGTCCAGAGCATTACCAAACAACTGTCAAGAAAAAGGAATGAACTGGAAGTTTTTCCTCCCTATTGTTTGAGTTTCCAAAGATTATGGAGAAGCCACACAGAAGGAGCTCATTAACTCTCAGCCTCTTGCTTTTTCTTCTTCTATATATCTGTGACTAACAAGATCACTTAAGTCACCAGTCAGATGATTAAAGTTGATTGGCATTTATTAATAAGTCAATTTCCTTATTAATGTTGGAGCTGGTATAAACAATTCTACAAAGTTCTTTTTTTCACATGCCTCCAAACATTGTTAGCTATTTACTTCTCAGTGTATCATCACCATTCCTGAATCCAAAAAACAAAAATCAAGGAAGCAGCTGACATTATATTGGGCATGCAATGTATAAAAATGGGGATACGACCAAGCATTTCTCTTTCTGTGTTAGCATCCTGCTGCATTTGTTAGATTCTTTGTCTATTTATGACCCTTTCTGAATCTACGCCAGAGTGTGAGAGCTGAATGTCTTGAAGCAGCTGAGAGCACTTGTGTTTAGACATGAAGTTAAAGATGAGAAGTTTTGATGAGTGACAACTGTAGAGTAAGCAGGTGCTAAATGCTGTCAGGCTGCCCAGATTAGGCTCATTCAGGTAGATAGCTGGAGATAGTAGCACATCCATATGAAACAGCTGTTTGGTGTTTGCACTGAACAAAAATCTCTGTTGTCTTTAGTCATTTCCAGCTTACAAAAAAAAGTAAGGTCCCTTTATTCCTATTCAATAAAATCCCTGTCAGTTGGAGGCTTTTCCTTTTGGAAAAACACTCCATTTGGAGTGTTCAGTCCTTGTGTTACCCAATTTGCCCAATGGTGGCTGATTCTTCCCGAGTCTCTTTTACTGGCTCATACTGTTTGAAACGACTAGCGTTCCCATTCCATCCGTTTCAGGTGGCCTAAAATCAATTTGTATGGTATTTTGACATTGATACCTGACAGCTTGTGAACATGTATAGTGACTACGCTGGTGAGTAGGAGCATGATTAAGCAAAAAGAAAGCCACAAGGCAAGGAAATGAATAAGTACAGTTAAAAGCATTGCCAATATTCTGTGGCATTAAGATTTCAGAGCTGTGAGGAGTTTATGTCAATGTTTCACAAATTGTATTGGGTTTGCCTCTAAAATGGTGATAATAAAGTGAAACACCTTATTTGTGGTTTTAAGTCAGATAGAGACTTGCAATTGGCTGTCACACTAAAACAGACAGGTGGTCACTGACTTCAGCATGACCTCCATCGGGCATACAGGCTGTCAATGCATCCCTCCCTGTGAAAGCAGGTTCCTTTGAAGAGTCTTTTTCATTGCGACTCTCAGACCCATGATGGACTTAAATTCTAAGTGGACCAAAATCAGCTGTGCTTGTTTTAAGGGAAGAGCTGAACGTTTGAACTGCACAGGCTTGAACCATTGCACTGAAAACAATGAGACTCTCTGAGGGTTTTACTTTGCTGCCGCTGAAGTAACTGTAAATTGGATCTGGGTCTGAAGGATTAGAGATTCAGGCACCACTAGCACTGAGTGAAAGCTACAAAGCTGTAAGTGTGGAAATCTTGAAGAAGCATTTATACCAACTACCAAAGACTGCTTTGGGCATTTCACATTGATCTTCCCCTTTGGAAGTGCACACCTCCTTCCTGTAGAGAACTGGGCCAATAGCACTTGGGTTAAATATCTAATCACATCTAGTGTTAACAGCGCTAATAAGCCTCCACTTCTTGTGCAAACCTCTAGTCTTTGCTATGTTTGTCCTAAGAGAAGGAAGGCATGCAGCTAGAATGATACCTTTCTGAAGAGGGCACATGAACTGAGTGGGTCCCCGGTTAGGAGAGATGACACAGTGATGCTCCCATCCTCAGCTGCAGCCATCTGGTCTGCCTCTGAAACTTCAGCAGAAGCACGTTGGCACAAGGCTGACTTCCAGATCAGGGGCTGAGCACAGGAGGCAAATACAACTACCACTGGTTTCCAATGCTGGTAGACTGAAAGGTCCAGAAGGCTAAGGTGATAGCCACGCAGGGGTCATTCAGTCCGGGCAGGGTCACATGCTGTTGATTCAAAACAAGGATGTTACATACCAAGACTACTCATGTCATTTTTTCCAAGCACAGCCAGCAATAAAGACTGCAAAACTCTGAAAAGCAGGATCCTGGTCGGCAGATGCTAGACATGAAAGTGAGCCACAGTTTGGGATGAGGCAGCACATTCCTGAAGCTGTCACTGCTCAGGATTTGACAGCGTTACAAAGGAAACCATTTGCCCAGTTTTGAAATATGCATTCGAACGTCTGTTCCATTAAACACACATCAGTATGTTGCCACCTGTTCTAGTCATGCTTGATGATGAATGGTATGCAGAGATAATACACCTGCCTGGCCTTGTAAATGTTCTGCAGGGAGAAATCAGAATTAGGTAATGTAAGTCAAATGTGGATGGATAGTCCTGTTACAGTCAATGTGAAATCCAGTGCCCTTAATTACTTTGTTGCCTGAATTGGAAACCCTTCAAATAATGAGGGGGGGGGGGGGGAATAAAGCTTTTTGACAGCTAAGAGCCAAGGAATATAATTCTGTTGCAAGGTCCATCAGCTACCAACAGATGACAGCAAATCAGAGAGGTAGTAGAAAATGAAAGTAATGGTTGGCACACGCTATTTAAAGATGTTAAAGCTAATGCTGCCATGACTAAAGATAAAGCAAGAGAGGCTGCCATTGAGATCTCACTGAAATTAGT
>JANHGB010047189.1:0-31041 GCA_026283785.1 Coracopsis vasa
TTAGTTACTAAACTGTTCTTATCTCAACCCATGGGAGTTGCATTCTTTTCAATTCTCCTCTCCATCCCTCCGGGAGCTTGGGGGGGACTAAGTGGGGGGGAGTGAGAGAGAGACTGCGTGGATTGGCTTAAACCACGACAGATATAAAACATGAACCACCCTGTTCGTGTTGACCAAGGCAGTTGCTGAGGAGTGGTGTATGAAAGCCAAGGACTGGGGGAAAAGAGTCCAGAGAAATCCCTTTTGAGCACAGCTCGACCAGTTTGTTTTACAGAGCCTCCTTTTTTAGCTAAAATGAATTTGCAGTTTGTTTCCCCACACATTTTTCATTAAAAACTTGAGCAATAAGTAATGATTTGACTGGCTGACTTCTCTAGATTTGCAAGTTCAGGTTCCTCCTTCTTGTGCTTAGTCTTCTGCTTGCAGTGCTTGAGAAAGTACCGCTTCACCCGCTTCAAGGTAGGCTTTAGCTGGATGATGCTGTGGCCATTGGGGTGCAGTCAGTGCTGGGGCTGTGTACCCTGGCATCCGCAAGCTCTGCATTTGGCCATGGTGAAGTACAGAGGTGCTTCTGTGGCACAAGAAATTGAGAAAAGGAAACTGATGTCAAGTGAGAGTGTAACAGGTTAGGCCTCAGCCTGTGGTTAGGACTTGGACTGACCCAGACTTTGCAATCAATTCAGTGAAGAATCTGCGATCACAGGTTGGCTTTCATGGGCTCAGGGGTTTATGATTCTCTGTATTTCCTGAGTTACCTTGTAGAATTTTTCTGTAATTAGCAAGATGTCAGTTGAGGGTAGTGATTTGGCTTCTGGTCAGCAGGGCCTCACTGTCTGTAGATTCACGTTTTAAAATGAACCAAGCTTATAGGAAGACAACGCATTTCTTAAATTACCATGTGCTCACTGCTGAGCAGGTGTATCTGCCTTCATTCCTGTCCAGTTTCAAAATAGAGTTAAATGATAATGTGCTTTGTCAAAAAAGAAAATGAGAGGGCCCTTTCTCCTTTATTTTACTTTAATAGCACTCTGAAATGTGTTCCTCTGTGATGGTACAGTAGATGATACCTAAAGGAGTTTAAATAATGTTTGCACACTAATGAGACATTGTCCTTGGGAGCCTTTAACAAGAAGCGTTTTTTTTAGAGGAGCTTTCTATCTACTTCCTACTGATCCTATCCTGACATCTACCTGTCAGTGGCTGAACTGTGGTGATGCTGGAAGTAGGAAAGGGAAACAGTTATATTTCAAAGTGTCTCAGTGTCTTACAAATCTCAACAGCAGCCCACCAGTCTTCACTCCTATTGCTAGCTTAGCATGAATTATGAAACATCTTGTTGTTCTGTTTGTGGGGTTTTGTTTTGGGTTTTTTTGTGTTGGTTTGGTTTTTTTTTTCATTTTATCTTATTTTTGCAAGTTTGGAGCCAGAGTCTTCACCAGCATATTAACAACAATCAGACTGTAAAGTGTAAAGGATTAAAGGCTCATCTACCAAGGTGGAAGTTTTTTGCTTTACCAAAAATAATTGCATTCTTTCTTACAAATTATTTTTTCTTTCCTATCTAAAACTTGCAATTGTAAAGAGAAACAGAAGATGAAACAGTATATGTGTTCTGGGGTTGTGTGTTATTGTACTGAGTATCCCAAAATCTCATTTCCCTGAAGCTCTTCCCACTCAATTTTTTAGATTGGAATGGTTAAAAAAAAATTCAGCAGGAGACACTCCCACCTGATGAAGTCATGTGAATTTGTCGTTTCTAAATTAATAGGAACAACAGAAAAAGCAGAAACCTACCCATGAACCTTTCCTATACTAATTCTTTCCTAAGAAAGAAATTTGGTTCTTAATTGTTAATTAGGAAAAGTGGATAATGGGAAAAGTTCAGAATAATAAGATTCATCTAATAGTGTTGAGTAGGTAGGGCAGGATAGTGCATTTATTTACTGTTTGTAGGTTATCACGTATGTTGGTTCTTCACTCTGTTCTGTACTGTTGCTTTTTGTGGGGACCCAGTCTTGACACAGACAATTGCAGGATCATTACTTCAGAAGGAAGCTTTCAGATGGAGATAGGTGTGGGAAAATTATATTTTTTTGTATTCTAAGTCATTTAGGATAAGGACCTCCTTTTGCTTCATACAAAGAGATGGTGTTCTGCTTCTTGTGGAGTTCCTTGACCATTGTTTCAATGCAAAGCAGTAATGGCAAGGTTAAGAATGACATTTTATCCATGCCTCTTGAGTCTGAAGTCATCCTGTGTCACTAGAAGGCAATATAAAAGCTCTGCTGTTTATAACTTTAGCATAGTTTGCCAGAATGACCACAGTATTGTGTTTATACTATGCAGATTTTCATGAGAATACATTCTTGGTATGTAGCTGACTTGCTGGCCTGGAGAAACAGTTGACTGCTTTACATCCTTAACCCCAGTCTTTGATTTGCCTAGTTCTGCTTGTCCTTCTAGATCAGTCAAAAACAGAAACAAACCAACAAAACTGCTTTCCCTATTTAATGTGTTTGGCAAATACTTCTTGCACAGGCTTATTTATTCTAAAACTGTACTGACTGTGCTCCCCAATGCAGTATTGTTAAAATGCAGCAACTGTGACGCTGATCATAGCACAAAAGAGCACTGCCCATCAGTGTGGAGGAGGGCATTTTAGTCTAAAAGACCTGGGCACTGCTCTTGAGAGCAGGGCCAGGAACTGCTTGTGACACAGAGATTAGAAACTTAGGGACTTCTCATCCTCAAGTTTCAAGTACAGTAAAATGCATTCTGTATAACCGTTGCATACAGTTCTGTTGCTTTATTTCTTCAGGAAAAGCTTTGTGTCTCCGTCTTTTGTGGAACTACCAGGCCTTTCTTCTGGCAAGTGGTCAGATAAGCAGGTCACCAGAGGACTCCTGTGTTGGTTTGCTGTGCTTGCACTGGAAGCTACTGGAGAGCAATGCTTCATACCGTGCTTGTATTGTGGCTATCACAGCACATTCAGTTGCTTAATATTAGTGCTGATAAACAGGTTAATGTAACTATGCAGAGAGCTCAAGTAACCTCTAATGAAGCTTTCTCTCTTTCTCTTTGCAGGTGGTTAGTCGAGTGGCAGCTCAGCAAGGGTTTGACCTGGATCTTGGATACAGGCTACTGGCAGTATGTGCAGCCAACAGGGACAAATTCACTCCAAAATCAGCTGGTAGGAAAAAAACCTTTTTTTGGGGGTATTACTGATTCTTGGATAGTCATATTCTGAATAAATGCTACCTACAACTGTCTTAAATTCTTTAAAAAAACAAAACCAACATTAAAAATAATACAAATATGTATTTGGTGGTTATAGTAATGCTTTTAGTGTTTCAGTGGCATGTTGTTCTGAGGATGCATGACTTTGGAAATTCATATTTTCCCGACTTGCACTGTTCGCTGCCCTGTTTGATCTTATAGATGAAATATTACTTCCAGAAGCATGGATGTTCAGTAATTTCATGGTGGGAATGAATGCACTCAGGCCCCTCCATCTTGGTAAATCATTGATTTTTCTGTCACGTGTCAACCTCTAAATCTTTCACATTCATTCTGCACTTCCTAATATGTCTACAGCCAGACTTTTCTTTCTTGACTGCGTATGTCCGTGCAAACAAGCACCATGGTTTCTTGTACATCTAATCATTAGCTTTAGAATTTTGAGCCAGGACTAAGTAGCAAAGCAATTGGTATAGTATTAAGTAGCCATTTCCCCCGTATTTTAGAGCAATAGTCTGTTACAGGGCTCTGATTAAATAGCAATACTTGATCATGATGTGTTGCCAATGCTTTTCTATAATAATAAAAGTAGAAAATGCACTTCAGGGTCTTTCTGCTTCTCACATGTTTGATTTAACTGGAGCATTTAATTCTGGTTCTCCTTTTCTTAGCTGATGAATGTCAACATAATGTGCACTGGCTTGGAAAACAGGAAGATAATTGTTCCATTCCAGACTAAGCATGGATAACTTTTCTGCTTAGTACTAAACTGGTATACAGTCCCTGTTTTAGAACATCAGAAAAGGTTGCTTTCTTCCAAAACAGTAATTTGTAGTCAACTGACTGGGTGTTAAAAAAGTCTTTTCATATTCCTTTCCAGTTTTTATCAGCCCCAAACTTCTTTACTCATAGCTACCTTTTGTCCTAAGTGTTCTATGGAGTTTCTTGTGCAAAAGTGGCTTTCATACTGAGGCATGTTCACTGGACTTAGTGATTTACTTTTTGTATAGGAAGTGATCATTAGTTTTATTAAATGTTGAAAAAACTGTCTGATTTTCATGTGAGAAAACTGTGTGGAAGACAATACATTCAGCTGACCAGGCACAACCTCCCTTTTTTTCTGAACTTCTAGTGAGCTTCTCCAATAGTTAGCTATCACATCTTTACTTGATTTCTTCTTTTTAAAGCTTGTCAAATGAGGGTTTCCAGCTATGAGTGCATTAAGTAAGACATTAAAATTTTATTTCCTTTGAAAATATACCTATTAAAAATAGTCATGCCCCTTCTCTTAGCAATTCTTCCTGAGGTGTGTCTCTTAGCAGTATGTTAGTGAAGGTAAGGTGGTGAATCTTTTCTTTCATGTTGTAGTTCTTTTCCTTTTGGATCCTTTTGGATGAGGGGATAATCTTGAGAACTGCTGGTCAGACATCATGTCCTAGAAAAGCCCAGTGTCAGGTTTTGATTTCTAACAGTAATTATTTTCGGTGAATATATGCTTTTTTTTTTTTCCCCCAACTCATTACCCTGGCAATATGTTCTGATTGAAGTCTTTCCATTGTTAATTGATATAATAGTGGGAAAGCTGATAATGGAATCGTGTGCTCTTTTGTCAGTGTATTGTAAGAACCTTCTCAGTTCTTTGCTTTGCTTCCTATTTCCCAGTTGCATATACAACTGTTTTATTTCCAATGATCTTAAACGTTTGGTTTCACAGCTACTTTAGTTTTGCTGTATATGCAGTTGTTTCACCAGTTATTGCAGGGATTTCTTCATGCCCATCTATTTTGTGGTTTTTAATGCTCTGGTTATTTGTATTAAATATTCGTCATAGCTTATTTTGTGAAATGTCACATGTAGCCCCTACTCTAAGGGTGTCACATTCACATACAGTCTGAGAGAGCTACATCATTGAATGGGCAACTTGAAAGACTGACAGGCTGGGATTATAAATATGAGGTTGTTTCAGACCCTCCTGACTTTGAAAGGGTTAATTTCCACATCTGAGTGCATTAACATTTTGTGATTTCTAAAGCAACAGTGACTCTGCTCCCTTATTAAGATTTTGTACAAATGCTGAGATTGTCCTTTAGTTCTTTTTGTGAACAGTGCGCATCACTGAAAGCTGCCTTTCATGATTTGCTTAAGTTGTTGTCAAGGATGCTTGCATGTTGTTCTGAGTAACTTACTCTTTTTTCTGTTACATCTATTGAAAGCCACCTTCAACACTGACTCCAGTCACTCCCTACAGAAGTCCCCTGATGTAGATATTAAATAGCATTATTTTTAATGAAAAAGCATTTATTTTTTCCCTTAATTCAGGCTTAAAGGGAATCTATAATGATTTGAATTCATTCCTCCAAGTATGAATTTAATGCTGCCAAAGGAATTGCTCTGGAAACATTTTAAATCCATATTGTTTAGTGTCTGGCATTCTGAAATTAAGAAGAAAAAAAAAATTCTAATTAAAATTCATTTGAGTAGGTGAACATTGGGGAAAATATTTGTACCAAATCCTCCTTTCAAGGGCCATCTACTATTAGTGCCTCTTTGCAGCTGAGGACAAGGCTTGTTGACGGATGTCCTGCAGGCTGGGATGCCTGGAGTGTTCTGGCAGCAGTTTCTGGCATGCTCTGCAGCTCTGCTGTATGGAGCAGGTGGACCACCGCAGCCTCACATCCCTCAGGTCCATTGGTTTGCAGAGGCACCTGAACCAGTGCAGCTGGTAGTCCTGCCTCTGTTCTTGAAGCGATTCCCACTCTCAGCTTGCTCAGGGACCTGTACTGGTGGAAGAGCTTTTGCTGGTATGGCTTGTTTTCTGTTTGACTGGCTCCCTGAGCTGTCTCTCTTCAGGGCCCCAGAAGGGTGAATGTCCCCTGGCAGTGCCTTAGGGTCTTCTCTGTTAACCGTGATAGAAGAGGTCGATCCTGAGACTGGAGGGCAGAGCAGCCAGCTGCTGCACTGGCTCAGCTCTATGGGAAACCCACACCTCTGGCTCATGCAGTTGACCCCACACTGTTTCATCCCAGCTGGTTTAAACCAGTTTGGTGGAAGCTCCTGCTGAGCTGAAGAGATGGAGAAGTGATTACAGGAGCTACAGATGGCAGATCGAGGTACTATGATTCTATGGGAGGAAGCAGGGAGATGAGAGGCTGGAGCCAGGTGGGACAGCAGCCTTCTCAGGTGCCACAGCCTCAGCCAGAATGAAGGCAGGGGAACAGACCAAGAGCTGGCAGCTCCGCAGCATTTCCAACCAAGACCATTTGGTGTTTGATGTCATGCTTTCTTGTTTCTTCTTCCTTGGCCATTGAGATAGTTAATAATTAGCTAATACAAATTGTGTTGGAGAATGCCTTGCGAAGGCACCCATATGGCATGAAACATATTAAAAGTTGTCGTGTACTTTTAAATAGTAGTGATAATTTAATGAGTGTGCCTTTTGTCTCTGCTTTATGGTGTTTGTACCTGAAATAATAGCTGTGCCTCCTTTTATTCTTCTTGCCCATGCTGCTGCATCTGGGCTGCTTGCCTCAGCAGGAGGTCAAATACAGTGTTTCCCACCTTGAAGACAAATGACAAAACCTTTAAAAATATATGTGTCTCTTTCATGACAGCTGCTCCCCAGACCTTCCATGGCAAATTCCTTTGCCGTGACACCTATAGGGAATGGCCCAGCAGGTTAGCTGCCTGCTCATTTGCTTTCAAACTGCAGCAACCTCAGTTGCTCTTAGTGTGTGAGTGCATGGGTGTTTGCGTATTCTGTTTTTTCTTCTTCAAGCCTGAAGACTTTCTTTCTGAATAGTGCTTGTTTGAACTCTGAGCGTGGTATCTGCTGCTTTGTCCTTCCCACAGAAGATTTTAGGTGATTTGATAGCTTTATTTTAAGGTCTGCTATTCAGGTAAAACAAAGTTCACCGATCAGTGTTCAGTAGGGAAAGAAAAAAAATGAAAAAAGAAAAAAGTAACAAAAGGGAATAATTTTTTGCTTGATTTTTTTGTCTTTAATTCTTTATCAAGCTACTGAACTCCATTGCTCTTGTAGCTACTTTTGCTTCTGTCAGGAGGCCAAGCTGAGGCCAGACAAGGGGACGGCAGGATGAGATCATACAGGGAGCTTTGTCAGAAAAGGACAGTGTTCAGTATGTCTGTAAAGAGAGAAAGAGGAAGGAAGAAGCCTGAGGGCAGAACTGTGCAGAAAAGGTACTTCAGCAGTCATGGAGAAGCTACAGCAAACAAATGCTGTGATAGCTTGGATGGGCAGCTAAGTGTTAGATGTTTTGTAGCAGAGATAGCAACCCCTTTTTCATTTCAGTCCCTTAGGATCTGCCTGGTGTGCTTTTGATTTTACTTTTCAAGAGCAGTGTTACTTAATAATCATAATTTGATATGAAGCATAAACTAAAACTGTATGCTATGTGAGGATTTTACACCATATTTTCTTTTTTTTTTTTTTTTTTTTACCTTTAATCATTGTGCTATAACTGGAAAATAGTAGGGCTATTCTTAGTGAATATAATACAAAAGATGTGAATAAATTGGACAAAGGTTAACAAAGGTATTTGCAGTGAGAGTACTGGTGAATGGTGGTGTTAAGACATCACTGGACAAGATACTAAGAGGTGAGGTATGTCCTGATCAGAGTAAATCATCTAACATATTTTACTGTCTTGTTTCAAGGGCACAGGTTGGGCAAAGTATATTTTGGTGTATTATCAAATCAAACTTACAGGAATGAGAGAAAAGGAGAGAAAAAATGAGGTTGCAATATGAATGAGGAAAATACAGAAAGTAAAGATAACCTCTAGATTATGGGGGACTGTAAGGCTAGATGAACACTTTGCCTAAGTTTCGAGTAACAATGCTCACATTAGCTGTGGACACAAGGCAAAGTGAGGCGACTAAAAGGATTACAAGTATAGAATGGAAATCACTACAGCAAAGGCTGATGGCATCCCTCCAGCTTGAAGGGACGGAGTGATCAGCATTTGGAAAGTAATAGCATATGAGTTGTCACCCTCATGCCTCACACCAAAGATTTTCAGCAAATCAGTCAAGTCAAAATGGTCTCATATGACTGGAGAAGAAATTCAAGGAAACCTAGGAAAGTGGCTGATAAGAAGAATAGGTAGGCAGCTTTATGAAAGCAGAGAAGTAGAGCTTGGCTTGGGCTGTTCATGAAATGAAAGCTGAGCAGAGTTATGAAATGTGTGTAATTGCCAACAAATAAACAACTTGGAACAAGAAGAGTCATGAAGCTACAGGACAGTATTGCACAAAACCATACAGGTATAAATTGAAAAAGTTACTGAAATAAGTAGGGAATTCTGAACTGTTAGAACAGGTGCATTTGGAAAAGCTTTTCAGTTGGAATGACAGCAAAGAGGGAGGGAACGGAGGAAAGGAAAACGGACAGTCAAGCTGCCTTTTTAAAGATAAAGCTCAATAAACATGAATCTGACTGTATAATGTGGTTCTTCATGTAGTTAGAAGCTGGATAAGAGCTGTTTATCTGTGTAGTCCTAAATTCTTGCTACATTTCCGTGCAGCTGTCTGATCCATTGGTGATCTCAGAGCTGTCCACTTGAACAGTCTTCATTAAAATAAAAGCATCATTTTCTTTTAGCTGTTACTTTCCAAAACAGCTTTTGAGGCAAAAGACTGACTACATTTCAGGTGATCTGTAGGTTCACTTCCCAGCTCTTAGCACAGACTGAGTGTCATTGTCTGCTTTGTTCTTTGGTTTATAGTTTTATGGTTTTAAAGCAAGGATAATAACACACCTTCCATCTCACTTTTGTTTTCCCAGTTTAATGAAATTCGGTATTATGCAGGACAGAAACTACCTGTTCCCCTTTAGATATGTGTCTGATGCAGTGGAGCCATGGTTTAGCTAGGACACTTATGCTTTGCTATAATACAGTTAAAATAATTCTATTCTGGAACATACACTGGCAAGATATACGTTTGTTGCAACTAAGGCTCTCTTACATAATGATTTATAGTGTGGATACTACAAATGAACGACTAATTCATTCTTAGTTCATCCAGATTATGGGGTTAGTTTCATTAGTTTCTGTTAATGAAGTTGGCAACTCCCCTTGACCAAAGGAAAACATAGACAGTACTGTTGCTCAGTGGCAAGCAGCATTATTTCATGTCTATAGTAGTCTGTGGCAGCCACATTTACACTGACTGCAGAAAAGAGGATCACAGAGAAGGCACAGTGGACTTTGCCCATTTATCTTTTCCCATGAGTTTACTTAGAACAAATCCTAAAAGACTTGCAGTTTGGAAAATTATATCCTGTATCTCGAGCCTCTGTCAGGTTGGCTTGACATGTGACAGACTTGCCAGGAGTTAGCTCTCAGACACCTTGAGATGGAGTATCTGAAGAGCCCACAGAATGAGAGATGCTCTTTCCGAGTAGGCCTTCCTTATTTGAGCTGTTCCTGCTCCCTTCCTCAGAAATGTCTGCTGACGGTGAATTTGGTCTGCCTTCTACTCTTAGAAGAAACATGGTCACGCTTGTGTCAGACTTTCATTATCCTCAGGTTGGCAATTCCTCTTCATCTTTAATGTGAGTTTTAGGGCCTAGTGACATATCTATGTAGACAGGTATTATTTTGCTGTAATGGAAGTTTACTTCCTTTTTGGCAATCACTGCTCTGTTGTGCACTTGAACACCTTTGTTTATAAAGGAGGTTGTGTAGCCAAGCTGCTGCTTCTTCATTTTGTCTATCCAAAATACCAGGTGTTTTATCTGGATTATTCTTTTTGACATTTGTCAGGTCCTTGTTACCATGGTACCAATTCTGACTTTGAGAGATGTAGCAGTAAACCTCTGTTGCCAGGTTGGAACATTTTTGCACTAATACCTTTACTGTGGCACTTAGGAAAATTGCAGAGACTCAACTGTAGCAGCAAGCTAGCCCTGCTGTTTTCTTAGTCTGTGCCTTGGATTTTCATGAGGCTGGTTCTTACCTGTATGCTCACTTGGCTGTGGATTTGAAGTGTATAGTGAATTAGCTCATCATGCAATTCCTGGGCAGTATCTTTTCCTAATGCACACAACATACTTTTATTTGGATGAGAACTGGCATTCTCCAGAGAAGATTTCTGTTGATTTCTGTCACTGTTTTCTATCTTCTGCTTCAGGGATCCCATATGTGCTGAGAGCAACTGAAAATTTGCTGATAGAGACAGACTAGAGCTTGGTCTCAGTGTGAATTTTAATGTTTTGTTTTCTGTTGTTTTGAGTAACATATCTGTCCCTGTTAAAATTAGGTAAGTCACAAATTGAAAGTAAGAAGGAATGCAGCTGTGAAAACAGTCATATATTCATGGGAGAGAAGAAAAGAAACTCTTCAGCATGGCATTTGCCCTTTACAAGTTACCTTTTCTCAGCTTACAGCATGCAGTCCTGAACCTCTTCCCTTTAGAGCTGCAGTGAATCCAAATGTACCTCTGCCAGTGCTCTTTTATCAGCCTGTGTGTCTTGGAGGCATTCAAAGAAATTCACAAGGCATCCAGCTATGAGAACAGAAACATAGCAACTTCACGGGGATTGGTGGCTGTTTTTGTTGCTGGAGGGCTGAATGACCGAAAGCATTAACTGTGCAAACAGATAAGATCATCAAGCTCCAGGACAGCAAGTTCACTTCCTAAATACAACTGAGATTCCACTGGTCAGAATTTCAGATCGTTCCTAATTCCTGCGGGTTCATCTGCAGCACATAGTCAGCCTGGTAGGAAAAGTTCTTGCTCTGAATGTTCTAGAGACAACACTCTATGAAACACACTGCTTAGGAGACAAGATGTTATATATAGTATTTCTCTTTAAAAAGAGAGGTTTCTGTAGGTAGGGAGAAGTCTACTGAATAAGTGTTATAGTGTTTCATCTTTTCTAATGCTTCTGTTCAAGTACACCTGTTAAAGTACGCTGATAGCAAGGTATTTACATAAGTGCTATGTGATAAAATACATTCATTTAAATACCAATTAGAGAATAATCAAATAATCATAAGGATTCATCATGGTAGATTGTTCTAATTTGTGTTAGTCTTTGTGCCTCTCCAAGAGAGGGAATCCAAGGAGAAAGACCACAAAAAAGCAGAAAATGGATTTGAAGAGAGCTATTTAAGTAATTGTCCTGGTTTCAGCTAAGAGAAAATATTAACTCTATCCCAGCCAAAACCAGGACGGTAATATATTACTGAAACAAATGCAGTGTTGTTCCTTCCAATGTGCTCTGTATGTGAACTTCTGAGAAGTTCATTAGATGTTCATATGTTCATGTTTGATAAGCCTTCTGGATTGATTCCATTTAATGGATTCTTTTTGTCTAAACTTACTTCAATTTCAATAACACATGTAAAGAAAACCATCAGATTGGCTTTCCTCTGCAGGTTTTCCAGATGTCAAGGTGAAATACTGCCTTTTTATTTCTTGATAGTCTGATTAAAACTGCAAGGATATTTGTGTCTCATGAGCATTTGTGAATATCCTAATAAATCCATATTTTCCTTATTTATTCCTGCCATGCCTGTATGTGCTAAATCATACTTTGTAGCAGTTATCACTAACACCTGACTTGAGGAATAAACGGAAGAAATGAGATTTCACTCAAAAAAATGTAGTAAAAACCCAAAAGTTGTGAATCTGAAACTAGAAACTTAAATTTTGAATCTTATTTCAGTGACTTACACCAGGCTTTTGGGAAAATCTGGATGTGAAGTCCCAAGAAACAGATCTATGATGGTCAATGTGTCTCTGCTCCTGTAAGATGTCTTAATAGGTGTAATTGTTGTTGGGGCTGGGGCTCGTATATAGGATTTCCTACTGTGCTAGAAGGAAGAAATCATTAAGTGTTAAGATGCCTGGATATTGTGCAGTCCTAAGCAAATCTCTTTGATTCTTTTATGTCTGTATAGTAGATAACTCTGTTGTACCTGTGCTTTGTTGTTGAGATCATGTATTTCTTGCGTGCTTGCATGTTACAAAGAACCAGTGTTTCTTTGTGTTTTCTATGGGCTGAGTATCTGCTTCACTCCCAGCAAAACTGAAAGTAGTAACATTTCATACAGGAAGTCAAACTAACAGTTGAATTCGGCCTTCTTCAATATATTCCTTATTTCTGTTTAGGGCTTCCATAGATTTGAACCTGCAGCCACAGACAGCAATCCCTTGTTTCAGGTTCACAGACTGGTTTAAAATGTGCATCTTCTAAAGCAAGCTCTCTACAGAAACAAATTTAAACGCTTTTAAAGGCAAATATTACTGACTTGGCTTTGAACTGAACCAAGGCTGCTCCTGAAGAGATAAATTGAACACTGAGCATCTGCGTACAAAGCAGGGAATTTGTTTCTTGTGCGATAGTCTCCCCTGTGATTGTCTGGTCAGACCCAAATGACATTAGTCTTGCTCACTCTGGAAGATATTGTCTTTCCATCATAGACAAAACAAATGAAATTATTTAGTGTATTTACTACAGAAGCAATTTCAATTAAGGCAAAGAACCAGAGAGATCTCTAGATTCTCAGTGTGAAAAAATTACTCACTGCTGATCTAAAATGAGATTGGGAGATGTAGATTGTTGGAAATTTATAACAGTTGCTGTCTCCCACTGGGAATGCTGGAGTGGTCCTAGTGGTCCTTAAAAAGCCAAATACCATTGCAAGCAGTAAGGGGGTTTTGTTTTAGAGGTCTTCTAGTGTTACAGCTAAATGTGTGTGTTTGAAATAATTAGCAGTAACTACAGTAAGTGTGACTTGACCAAAGGAAAAGCAACAATGTACTAGAGTTGTGTTCAGTGTTGTGCTGTCTTGAGAGCAAAAGCAAAGACTTCAGGTAGATTTTTGTTGGAGCCAAAATTGTGTAAACCTCCTTTCTCTGTCCTGTTACAACATCTAGTATATGCTTTGTAGGGCAGTATATTGGTTTTAAGTTCTGATCTAAAATTTTACTCACTTTATCTAGATACACATTTGATACCTAGAATGAGCATCATTGTGAGCTGGAGAAAGCATTCTTCCAAAAGAGAGAGATTATTTTTCCTTCTTTTAGTGTGTGGAAAAATTAATAGGTAAAGTCTTTGGTTGGAGCACATTCTGTGTTCGTTTGATTCTTTCTAGCCAATTATTGCTCCCAACTTGCATTGATAGAGGAAGGCGGCATAAAGCAGTTCCTCAGCCAAGGCAGCAGCAATACAGTAAGATGGGTGCCACTCAAGGGGTTCCTGCCTCTGCACTACTCTTGATTATATTCATACAGTACAATTGTATGAAGCTATGTGCTCGGGGTCTGGGAACTGAGGTGCCTTTCAAAGAACTGCTATAGAGGGGTGGGAAGAAGTGTGTGTTGCCTGTTTTGTGTAAGTGGGAACAGCCTCCACACGTTCGGTGCCTTCAGGGGGACAGGAAGCTGTGATGTTAAACAAGAATAATGTCTGATGGCAAAGTCCTCAAGCCTGTGACACAAAGCTGGTGGATCATCAAACCACTGCTGGAGGCTTAATGGGATCCTTTGGTTATTGATTTTAAGGTATCTCTGACACCAGAATTCAACAGCTCAAACTGAGTGAATTTATGGCTAATATGAGTACCTGAACCATGTGTAAGGGCAAAGAAATCAGTTGAGCAGAGTTCAGCAGCCAGTCTTCTTGTAGAGTCCTTGCTAGGAGCTAAGCTTCAATACTTATGAAGGACAGCAGAGTGGTGTTCAGCATCCCTTTAGAACAGCTTCACGTGCATAGGCAGAGGCATTTCAGCATTTTTCTTTTTCTCCCCCCACCTTGATTATAACGTGTGGTACAGCAAACACCGAAGGTGGTATTAGAAAAACAGAGGGGGAATTGGCACAGTCCCCTTTGGTTCAGTCAGCACTACCAACTGGCAGACTTCCATAGTTGAAAGTATGTTCTGTGCTTCTCATATTTTCTTGATCTGGTAGAATTCACATCTTCATGCATCAGTGACAAATGTGTGCTTTTACTAAGAGGGAGAGGAGGAGGCAGGGTCTCCAACAGAGGATTATGTTTTCAAATCGAGGGAGGATGGGAAATATATTGGCTCCACATTTGATTGAATCTTAAACTGGTCAATCAGCTAATCATAAACTCTCTAGGAGGATCACGATGACCTCTAAGGATAGTCTTCAAAAAGGCAATGCTGATATATGGCTGTCTCTGCATGATGCAAGTAATTCTGGAGGGGAATTTTGTAGAGAAGAAAACAACACTAAACTGAGGATCTGGAAGGAATGTGAACATAGATGGGTGTCTATTGTGAAGTAAATATATTTGGACTGCACTTTGAAAACATACTAGAAACCTGGAAGAGTCAGATATTATTTGTATATGTTGCCCCATGAAAGGGAACAGTTTATTCTGCAGGTGCCATTTGGTCTACAAAGGTGGATAAAAAGAAGTCTGTAAAGGACCATTGTTCTATTGTTGCATTTCTTTGCATAGGTGATGTTTTTATCTGCCTTTCATCTCCTTGTCCAAAACTCTTTACTTATCATGAAGTCAATAAAGCTATAAAGGTCACAGATTGAAAATCTAACACTAGGCTTGAGAAAGCTCATCTGTACAGAAATAGCTGTCTTGTATAGCAGTGTTGGAATTACTATTAAGGTTCCGTGTTTAGAAGTGTTAGTTTTTAGTGATATCTTTTCTGAACTCCAAGTCTTCCCCTTCTCTGGAGAGAAAGCTTTGAGTGCTGGCTGCATGGGATTGTGACAAAGTGTAGATTCGGTGTTTTCAGTGGGCCTACACCAAACATCATCTGTCCTGTGCATTAGACTGTGTCCATTTTTTTTGGCAGCTGTTTCTAAGTGTTTAAAGCTGTAGAGGTGACAAGAGTTGAAATAGGTCTATTCCTTTTACTGATGCAGCAAAAAGATACAGAGCAAAGGGAGAGGTCACAGTACGGGAGCAGAGGAGGACAGCGTATGCCTGCTCTGCCTGCAAAGCTGGCAAATTCTAGACAAATGAGTTAAGTGTTTAAGAGACTGAATCTTAGGGCGAAAATATAGATTTTAAGATGAAAAAATCTAGTTGTGTCCAAGGAAACCCAATCGTATAGTAATGCAAAATCCAAAGTAATGGGAATGGGATAATGAAATGTTACAAGCTCTGCAGGTAATAACCTGGTTCTCTTGTGGCATGTGCAAGTTAATAAGCAAATAATATCCCCATAACTTAAATTACTACCTAAATTAATTATTTTCCTACATCTTCTTCAACTCCAATATGTCAGCCTATTGTAACAAACTAAACAGCTTTAATAGAATTGTATTAGTTCTGTCACTTAAAGCACATTTCTTTAATAATTCAACTGGTTTATTCTTACTCTGGTTTTGCATCTCCAAATGCATTCGTGAAGTAAATGGATAGTTGGACGCTTTGTATCATTGGCTTTCTCTTCAGTGTAATTTGAGGAAGGACCTTTTAAAACTTTTTTTCCCAGTGTTCTTCAGAAAGCAGAACTTCAGGTATGTGCCAACAGTTTTAGAGTTAATAAAAGACTAGCCATCTCGCTACATGCACAGTTTTAAGTAGGATTTCTGAAAAATCATTATATCAGTGGGATTTCTGATGGATAGTTTTCAAAGACCTGTTGGTATTTTAGCTGTGTGTTTACAAATACAATTAATGTGAACTGCTTAATGGATCCTATGCTGTTTCAGCTGCTGGCTGCAGCTCAGGTACCTGACAGTGGTTCTGTTAGTGGTGCACCTAGGTGCAGCACAGTACTCCCACCCTGTGTTACAGCATCTCAGTACAGAGGATCACGGAACCCCGCAGTGAGCTTGATAGATGAGAATTGTGATAGGTGGCAGAGAGTCTTCAGGAGTACTCTTTGGGTTTCTTTTTTTATTGAGCAACTCGGTAGTGTTTTCCACAGTGAACTCACTTTGTGGTTTTCATCTTCCCCCTCCACTGCTGCATCCTTCCAAATCCACCTTTAAATTGTAGGTGCCTGCAGTTAATAACAGCTGTCATGTATTGCAGATTTTAAAAGGCCATAAACACAGAAGAATGGGCTAAGTATCTGAGTTTAAAGGCTTGTTCAAGATGCTATCTGTGTGCTGAATACAATTGCATGGGCATGTTAAAAGACATCAGATTTTCCTCTAGAGGTGTTTAGCTAAGCTGTCTGGCAGGAGCTGGGGCTTTGATCTTGCTATTTTGCTCTGGTGTGTGTGCTGTGGAGGCACCTGGCTGTCGTCTGACCTCTGGGACTTGAACTGTTACTTCTGTTGTCTGGATGACTGGTGTTCATGTTCTTGGCATTCTTCATAAAGGTGTTCTTTTGGTGGGTTTTTGTTGTGGTTGGTTTTGTATTTATTTATTTTTATTCTGTGCTTTATTTTGTGTTTGTTTTTATGTGACCTTAAAATATCCCAGATAACAAGATCCCTTAAAATATCCTGGGACCTGAAAGCCATCGCTGAAATGAAGAAATGGGACATTTATGGCAGGCTCCTCTATACTGCAAGAACTAACAACAGTGAAAAAGTATTCCTATATAGAATTAATTACTGTATGAAGTAGCTGCTTACTTGCAAATTTGCGTATATAGGATGTGGTGCACAACTTTCAGCTCTTTATTTACATAAATAGAAAAGATTCTCTATCTTTTAAAAACACCCTGACTTTCAAAAAGAAAGACCAGACCACCCAATTTACATTATGGGCGAAATAACTATCCTCTCTCATCACTCTCCAATCATGAAATTGTTATTCAGGAAAGCACATAGGTCTATGCTTTTTTTTTTTTTTTGAGACCTGCTTAGCCTCTTTTTGCATGTTGTGAGTGAAGATGAGTTGTTTAAGTGCATTCCTGAATCAGAACCTTAGCACTAATCCTTCAGTCACTGCAAAGAATAAATGAGGGGCAAAGACAAAGGGCCAAATTAAAATCAACGAGATTCTATTCAGATGGGCTCTGCTTCAGCAAGCACACATCTAATTATAAGCACACAAGTAGGCTCACTGACGTCAAAGTTAATTAAACTGCTTAAATTTAGGCACATGCTTAATTCTTTGCTGAATCAGTATTTTTGAGCCAGCGAATAATAGGACAGCATTGCTGGTCCAGAGCATGATTTTGTGGATGGCAGAGAGCTTAAACTCCCCCTTTCCTCCATCAGTTCTTCTGAATGCCTGCTGGCATTTTATTTGAATTGCAATGGTGAAGGGATGTGTCAGTATGTTAAAGTTTCTTAGATTGTTTGCTAACGATACCTCAGACATGACAGTTGGATCTCTGGTACTCTTAAGGCCCCTTTCCTCCATGCAGGGTGCTTTGCAGTATGGCAGGACTGTGCCCAATGCAGTAATCTCAGCTTCATGCCACTCTTACAAAATTAATCCCCTTTTCCAGTCTCTGAAAGCCAAATCACTAACTCATTTTCATAATAAAACCAGAAATGAAGAAAGCATGTAGACAGAAGCAGCTTTGATTCATTTAGTTTCATGTGTTAGTTTAATTTATGATGTTATAAATAAGTAACCCATTATTTGTTGGCCTTGAATCATTAAGGGCTTAATAACAATTTCCCCTTTAGGAATATGAAGGATAACATGATACTTCTTACACAGAAACACACATAGGGGAATTTCAGCCACGTTTCGTAAATGAGCTGAGGCTGGTTGTGAGGTTTTAACTATGCTCCCTGCCTAACTAACACAGTAAAGTTGCCCTGATGTACTAGCAAGGGATTAATCAGGGAGGTGCACTGCAAAAGATCAGATTTCTTCCACTTGGTAAAACTCATGCCGTAGGGACTTAGAGGCTGCAAAGGAAGTTAATGAAGTTATCAACAGCAATAAGTTCGAAAAAGAAAAGCAGGTATGAGAGCTAAATAAGTCTATCCTTGTGTTTAAAGGGTGCTCAGCATTCTGCTCATATGTACATTATCTACTCATCACTATTTCCAGGTAATTGCCCGAGTGTGAAGCTTAAATTTAATCATCTTCCTTTAGATACCAGAAAATTATATGCATTCATTTACGTATTCATATCTTTGTGGCTTAAATAAAAATAAAATTGTCTTCCTACGTCGAAGTTGTGTAAGTGGTAACAGATTATGGTAGAACCTGTTACAACTGCGGCTTCACTAAAGACTTGTCTCTCTTCACAACCAGCTATCTGGATTTCCATTCTCCAGTTACCCTAGAAGCTTCAGAGGGATAGCAGGTGGCTGTTACAGCCATCATGCAATCTCTTGTTTGCATGAGGACTTTGAAATCTCTGTTTGGAAGCATCCCAAATACGAGTATTTCAGATTGTATTGAAAAAATCAGTTGAAGAGAGAAAACAGTCATTTGCCGACCGCTAGAGAGTTCCTTGAGGAGCAAATCCATTTCCCACTCCTTGTTCTTTTCCTTTTATCCTTTATTTTTCTGGGATTGCTGTTAAAGGACAGTTGAGAACAAGTGGTACAATCTGTCTGTCATGCTCACGTTGCAGAGAGCAAGTGCATGGGACATCCCATGGACTCTAACAACCAATGCAAAAATCTCTTAAGTGCTTGTAGCAAACAACCTTCCAAAGTGTACATATATGCAGAGTCTGTGCAGTTTGAAGTATTCCTGCTATTGGTAAATAACTTTCTCATTCAAAAGGCTAATTGCATGCTCTTATTAGAGAAGCTAAAGTGGAGTATTTCCAGAAAGGATTGCTTTCTGACCTTTAAAGCTGTTGCCTCTAGGGCAGAGTGAAGCAGGATATGTGCCTCACTATTGACTGTGACATTTCTGTCCTAAAAATAGATCACTACAATTCCTTTCTGCTTTAGACTGACACTTTCTATGGGTATACAATATTCAGTCAGGTCCTGATTTTCAGAGGTTTTGAGTAGTTGCATATGCCAGATGGAATGCTAAAGCCCCCAGATTGGGCCAATAAGGTGAAAAAAAAAGAGGAAGGAAAGTATCTCACTGTGATTTCATTTACTGTAGTACAGAAAATGTTTTATGTGAAAATTTTTTGCTTAATCTGAGTGTACCAAGATCAGGGATGATTAATCCACTTAGTGGATCCTTAAGCAATGGAAAGTGGCTGCACAAATCTATGTAAACCAAGGGAACTTTCCTATCTTCTCTACTTACATAGTTAAGAGTTAATACATTCTTAGCTACCAGCATATGGGTTTATTCTGCACCATAACAAATGTTGTAGCTAATAGCACTTACTATCAATATTTTAATCTTATAAAATAGATATTTACTTATGCTACTTACAGTCTTTGGATGTCTTTTATACTCCAGATGAGCTGTTGATTATATTTAGATTTTTATTTTTGTGCATGCTTTGTCTATGTGCAAAAATCAAGCATTTTTATGAGTACATTCTATTTCCTGCTACTTTTGATGACTGTAAAAGACTCTAAATATGAATTTACTCTGGACTGGTTGAAAAATCTTAACGAAAATTAAAAACTTCATAATATATTTTGTTTATTTATTTTCCAGCCGACACTGTTAGTCATCTAAGACCATGCAAGCAAACACACTGATCCTGTTTTGGCCAAATCCTTCCTGACCTTCATGTAGTTGGGTGGCTCCTTTGATGTCGGTATTAAATGGTAACATATAGGAGCTATTGATCATGAGAATACCGAAAATTAATCTTTGCAGTGGAAAAAATTCTTTTTCAATGGGACATTCAGCTTGGGCAAGCTGACATGGTTAGACAGAAATCCAGTTTGTCTCACTAGGTCAGTTGCCTACCTACATCTAAGATCACAGGCTAAATCATTTGAGGTCCTGATAAGTGTTTCAGTATTTCAATGTCTTTCAGTGTTTTCAAGAACACTGCATCATTTTTTGATGTTGGGGAAGACATATTTCCCTTCATCACCCTGGGAAAGAGCTGGCACACCATTTCAGCTTAGAGCAGCACAAAGAGCTGTGTCAGCTCCCCTTAGAAGTGCTAAAAAGACACAGTGGGAAGTGGAAACCATAACACTACATTTCCTCGAGGAAGATGAAAATGCTGTGTGGGAATCATTTTAGTAGCTCAGGCAGGTAAACACAAGCACTTGTGTTGATCCACTAGTCACCTGTACAGAGGACACTTTTAGTTGAAAATCTGTTTGAATTAGCTGTAGGACTAACCTTTCCCATTTGCTTGTCATCTCAAAGGACTGTTTGCTCTTCTTTTGGGGATGGAGAGAAGGGAGGTGAAATCACTGTGTTACAGAGAAGATACGCCCATCACTTCAAACCCACCTCCTAATTCTACCCTACTGATCTTTTAGTAACACAAGAAAGTCATGGAAAGTCTTGAGCTGAGGAAACACATTCTTCCCATTAATAAGCAATTTCACACAACAAATAGCAATGGGAACTTTTAGGTTCTTCCGTTAGAAAGAATGGTACTAATTGTTTTGCCATAATAAAGTAGCTAAAAGGAGCTCCTTCCCCACTTTCCCCTTTTTTCAGGTCAGTGTGGCACATTCCAATTTGTGTTTGCTTCAAGGCACAGGAGGAATCCCTCATGGAGGGGGAGGGTGATTGTATCACACTCAAGCATGCGAGCAGTAAGCCTTTTGCTTTCTTCAGATACCCCAGTTTCAGAGTAGTTGGAGGATTCTGTATTTCCCCCCACGCACTCCAAAAATGCAGCTTTCTTTGTTTTTCCACCACAAATAAACTAAAACCCATAATCCCTGTACTGAGCAGAAGTGATTAAAATAGTGTGGAACAGATGGTTTAAAAGCTGCCAAAGAGTGAATCTTTTGCTATTTTGTTTCTTGAAACAACTACATTAGTTCCTGAGTCAGCTTTGAGTGGGCCATCATAACCCGTCAGAGAGTAGAGAGCATGCTTGTTTCTCTTTGGTTGCTCATTAATAGCAATTCATTAATTTAAGGCTTGGGATTTTGTACTTCTTAAAAAGATCTGTATGTGCTACAAATTGAGGTAGTGCATCATTTACATGCAGGATAAAAATGGAAGTTTTCCACGGAGGTTTTAGCAGTATTTTTTCTTGGAAATTTTGCTATTTGTATATGTGTTTGTTCCCTGGAGGGGAAGACCATGTTCCAGTTGCAGTCCTTGGAGAATAAAGGTACCACAGTACTTTGTAATGGTACATGTTTCTGATGCTCAGGATATGTGAGTTCAGCAATCTGTACATATTGATTTGTACAGAGAGGTTTCAAGATAATCTCATGGTCCAGAGACCTCTCATAAAGCTGTCAGCATCAGTTATGCTCTCCCTGCTGTTCCAGAGGAATGGGTGCCTTCCACTGTAGACTGGAGACCAAGGGACTTGCAAACAGTAATCTGGAGTCTTACCCTCCCCAATGCATGTTGTAAAGCCTTAGTCTGTAGTTTAGATCAAAGAGAGATTTTTACTATCCAGCCAAAGTATGTCAACTAAATGAGTTACTGTATGTTGGCCAAATACAGCGTCCATGCCTCTCGTCTTTCACTTCTGCCATGGAGCCACTCCGGCAGTTTTATAGATTGTAAATTCTGACAAGTTCTTTGGTTATTCCTAAGAACCAATAGTTCACTAGTGCTACTTACAGTGTATTTTACATGGTGGTTCTCTGCTCTCAGAGAGCAGATCAAAAGGTTTGGCATCCCCTTGAGGAACATTTTTAGAGATCAGTTTTGTGGACTTAGAAAAATGTTTATTGGTCACATAATTTTTGTGAAACTTGTGATTTTCCTCTTGTTACACAAACCTTGCATGAGCTGAGCCATTACCATTTTGTTGTCCTGATCTTAATTAAAGTTTTCAAACAGTAATCTTCATAGCAAAGTAACCTTTCTTTTTACATATTTGATAATGTAAAAAGTCACATCTTTCCCCTATTTCACAGTTGGTAAATAGAATGCTAGTTGTGTATAGCACACTAATAAATGACTTCTAAAAAGAAGGGCAGCAAAACCAGGCTGCATTTGTATTTTTATTTAAACCTGTTAATTCTGTTAAGGTTTGCACACTGATTTGTGTAGACAATGCTTTGTTTAAGCAAAGCAGTTTTGAAAAATGCAAGTCTCCCCAGATGTTTGCTGGAACTGAATCTCTTGGCCATCTTCCTTTACGTTCATGGAACTGATCTGTTTGTTCACCTCATTTTCTGTTTTCTCTACTACTGTAGCAGCTATCCGAGGAGAAAGCAGCTTAGCTGAATAGTCTTCCTTACCAAGGTTCTTCTGTGAGGTAAAGAACCTGGCTTCTGAAAGATGTAACTAGAAATAAGGAAGCAGCCCTGTTCTAGGGAGTACTACCAGCAGTGCTGTTGCAAGCTAGAGACTTGGATTCTGGAGAGACTGTTCCCTGGCTCTTCTTGGTAGAAGACTTTTGCTGTTGTATATGCTGCAGGTGTATTCACTAAACCTGAGTTATTTCAATACACTTGAGACACACTAGAACTGAGTAATGTTTCATCTTCTAAATATTTACTCTTTTGCTTGTTTCCCTGAGGGATTAAAGGCTTGATGCTAAATTGGTCTTTATTCCCTTCTTTTTCCTTTGGGGGATGCCATGTTTCTTGTTGGTCAAACTTTGGTTGCTCAGTTAATAGGCTTTACATCTCCTAAAGTACCAGATTTTTTTCTGAGACAGAGGAAAGCAAATGAGGGGAGAGGAAGGATTTTGAAGGCTCTTTATTGAAACTGCTGGTTTTGTTTGTTGTTTTTTAATTCTCCTAAATATGCAGTCTAGGAAGTGACATAATTGCATACACTTTTAATTTCCTCAAGGCTCTGTGTGGTCTTCATCTAGCTTCTCAGATATTGGCTACAGATGTCTAAAATTGCTTCCTCCCAATTAAACATCTGCTCTGAAGTGACAAAGTGTAAGACCACATATGCCCGAAAGGCCAATGTATGCACAAACAGTTTTTGTTACTAGATATAATGGAAACTTTTTCGCTTGTCTTGGCTTTTAATGCACAGACGGTGAGAAATTTCTCTGCTTATTGAACTCCATGGGGGATACTGAGTGCTGGTTTTAAGTGTGCACTTAAAAGTGTGCTGCTTGTTGATCTTCTGTGTGAATCTTTTGGATGTCTCTTAGTCAAGAGTGTCACTTCCTCTACTATCTAAGGGTTGCTTGCTGTCCCACTTGGGATCTTTTTAGATCAGAAGTAGTTATGTCACCTGATCTGGTGACTTTACTGTTTAGTTGGAGGGAATATGAAAAAAAAAAACTTAAGGGTTTTCTTGGTTGTCACAGATAGAATATTTGGGATATTGAATGTTGATGACATTAGGTAGAGGTAACTTAAGATTAAAAGAAATTCATTTCTGAAGATGTCAGAGAAAAATCTTGGATTTATTCCATGGGGAGAAACCAGCAAAAAGCAAACAGTGGCAAAGACAAACCTTTGCTGATGGAAAGTCAGCAATTTAAATTAGAATTTAATCACTTACAGTAAATTAACTTGAATTAAAAAAAATGTATGGGGAGAGTGGGCTTGTATGTGCATGTTGTTGACAACCATGAGGTGTTCTTTTGTTACATCTTGGTCTGCAGAAGTGCAAATGGGTTGTAAAAGCATGACATGCTTTGATCAGTCCTGCTAAGTAACTATTTTAAAAATTTTTAGTGGGAGAGGAAAAAAAAAACCCAAAACAAACAAACAAACACAAAACCAACAAAAAACACAACAAAAACCAACACAAAACAAACCACTAAATGAGAAACACTCCAAATTCCAGGTAAAGAATAATGTTTCAGGAATGCAACCTACTGAGTAAGAGCTTATTAAGCATTAGATGACAGATGTATAGTGAAAGGTTATTTAAAAAATTGTCAAAGCAGAATCCCTGGGTATGGAATTCTTTTGAACTGTGGACAGCTTCAACAGGAGCAAAAATTTAGCAAACCTAACAAGTAATTTAGGTCTGAACAAATTAACCAGGCAGTATCTGGTTTAAGTCCTTTACTTATTGATCAAAATAGATTTCAAACTCAAGATAACAAATTTGACAACGTAGGCGTAGTAAACTCAACTGTGACCAGTGAGCTTATTTTGTATATGCTCCTGAACAGGTACTGATGGTAACAAGGTAACCCAGGCCATATCACAACCCATACTGTAGCAAAAGGCCACTTAACCAAGGTAACAAAATCTGGTACCCAATTGTTACAGTCACATCCTTGATTATAATGAAACTTTTTTAAAGGAAAAAATATATCACTCCTGGCCTTCTTAGATGTATAATGTTACCATTTCAAACAAGTTAACTGTCCTGGTTTAAGCCAAGCCACGCAGCCACTCTCTCACCCCCTCCCGTTCCTCCCCCTCAGCTCCCCGAGGGATGGGGAGGAGAATAGAAAGAATGTTAACTCCCACAGGTTGAGATAAGAACAGTCCAGTAACTGAGGTATAACACAAATCACTACTGCTACCACCAATAATAATAATGATAAGGGAAATAACAGGGGAAGAGAATACAACCGCACACCACCCACCAACAGATACCCAGCCCGACCCAAGCAGTGATCTCACCCTTCCGGGTAGCTGCCCCCAGTTCATATAGTGGGCATGACGTGCTGTGGTATGGAATACTTCTTTGGTCAGTTTGGGTCAGGTGTTCTATCTCTGCTTCCTCCCAGCTTCCTCTCCTCCCTGGCAGAGCATGAGACTCAGAAAGTCCTTGGTCAGAGTGAACATTACTGAGCAGCAACTAAAAGCATCGGTGTTATCAGTGCTGTTCCCAGGCTGAAAGTCAGAAACACAGCACTGCACCAGCTACTAAGAAGGAGAAAAATGACTGCTGAACCCAGGACACCCTAGCATTGAGTTAGTATTTTTTCAAATAATTCTCTGTTTACTTGTGGAAAACATGGTAGTCATCTGCAGGCAAACCGTGAAATGTCTAGTGGAGGAGAAACCAATTTTTTGAAGGTTTGGTCTACATACTTGTTACTGCTGTGATATAGGACTTTCAGAATGTTTGGATTAAAATGAAATTGGCTTGAAAGCTGTAGTAGTGGTGAGTTTGGGGTTTTTGAAGGGGTTATTTTTTTTTTCATGACCACTTGTATTTTAATCCTTTAATTGGTAGTAGGGGAAATTAATATATTAAGGGGAATTAAGAACACTTTTGGAAAAGATGTCTAAATAATACTAAGAAGGCCTGAGAAAATTATTGATGGCTATTTTGAAACAGCTAAGCTTTGCAGAGATTGTGTGGATGGCAAGTTAGGGCATAGTTGCTTTCATATGTCACAGTGATTAGAGGTGGAGATAAGAGAGATGTTGCGATTCTTTTTTCCTACCTTTGTTAAAGGTCTTTGAAGTATATGAATAAGAAATACTGAGTAAATATTGTAAGACACCTAAAACATAAACTCTATTAATTCAGTTCTTCTGTGTCTTGCCATACAGTATCTATCAAATATCAGGTATTGTACCCAAAACTAACCATAAAATGGAGCACTGTCTTGGATTTTAGTACTGTCCTATAATAATATTGTTTTTTCAGGATTGCCAGTCATTGCATGGTGACATTCCTCAGAAGCAAAGAGAGATCACACTGAAAGGTTTTAGAAATGGTACATTTAAAGTTCTGGTTGCAACCAATGTAGCTGCCCGTGGCTTAGATATCCCTGAAGTTGACCTGGTTGTGCAAAGCTCACCACCAAAGGTAGGATATGGTTACGCTAGGTGCTTTTGTAATAAGTTGTAGTCTTCTTTTCAAGTAGCATATGCACTCAGGTATTCACCACACAGAGTTTATTGTTGCATTTAAGGGTAAGGGTAAGAAATGTCCTGGTATACGTAAGCTTATTAGGGGATTTTTTTCAGAGTGCATCAGTGCTTAGTATGTTTAAAAATGGCCTCCTTGAAGTACCTTTTCTGAGGCTGTTCAAAGCCTCTCCGTTCAGCGCCATGTGTGGTGATTGCAAGTCTGGAAGCAGTGGGAAGTAAATAAAGACTGTTTGTCTTGCAAGAACAATTCACTAAGTAGGGACATAGATGAGGAGGGGACCCCAACAGTGAGAACATTGGCTGAAGCTAGGGTTTAAAAGAAACAAGGTAGTTTTTTAGTGAATTCACTGTTAATATCTCAATAACCATAATCAAGTTGATGTGCAGGAGGGTGAGTGGGATTGTTATGGAGGTATACACACTGAAAATGGTTTGGTGTAGAGTTGTTTTTTTTTTCCTTCATATTCTCTGTGGTGATGTCAAAACAAGACTTAGTTTATCCATGTTTGACTCATGCTCATGGTTTTGGCTTTCAAATTGTGTTTTTTAGGGGGCTATAGAAAAGCTCGTTAATTTGACTTTAGTGAAACAATGTTTCTTTATTTCATTCTCTGATGCAGTTACTCTGTATTGTTCAGGCTGATCTGTAATAGCTTCTACTAAGTTATGTGAATACAATTAATTGATTAAACTACAGTAAATTAGATAAGTCATAAGGCTATTCATTTTGAAGGATGTGGAGTCCTATATCCATCGCTCTGGACGCACAGGTCGAGCAGGACGGACTGGGATCTGTATCTGTTTTTATCAGCGAAAGGAAGAACATCAGTTAAGATATGTGGAACAGAAAGCGGTAAAGTATAGTTCTCTTCTGAGCACTCAGATGTAATGTAGCATGTAAACAGCACGTAAAATCTTCATGTTTTGTTCAGTAGTTCAGTTACAGAATACAGCTTATAAAGCAGCTGGTTGAGGTTCAGTTACCTGGCAGAGTTTTGGTAACATGGTCAGTTGTGGAACAGGGAATGTGCTGCAGATTTTTATGCTGATTTTTTCAGCAAATGTCAGTAAGAATGTACCTGTGACAATGAGAGAAAGACAGCAGGATTTCAGTGTTCACCCTGGCTTACTGTTTGATCAGCGATTTGCATATATGTAGCTTTACTGAGAACTGTTAACTATAGTTTTTGCACTTTGTGCACTTTTCCATATAGTACTTTTTCTTGCCAATTAGGTATTCAGTTGGGATGACATCTTTTTGTGTTGGCACATAAAAACCTCAGACTTAACGTTTAGAAAGGCTGTGTAACTTATACTTAAATACATATAAACCAGACTAAAATTAATAATTTAGAATTTGTAGACTTCTCCCACTCCCTTCTCCACCCCCCCCCCATCTCCCACCTGTAATCTGCCCAAATGGTCTCTATTTATTTCACTTTAAGGTCACTGCATCATTTAAACTGACCTGGTAAAAACAAAAGACGTTTAAGTATTACTCATTTCCCTGTAAACTTAACCTTCTAATTTTCACTAGCAAAAGGTGAGAGTTAAATGTTGAAAAGAAGAACAGAAGTGATAGATTTAAATGCTTGTTTCATTGGAGTCCAGTACTGTTTCTTTAGAACTGAATTATTTATGGTCTGCAAGTTTCATCTGTATTTTGCTTTTTAAATTTCAGGGCATTACATTCAAGCGTGTTGGTGTTCCTACTGCAACTGATATAATAAAGGCTTCCAGCAAAGATGCCATCAGGTGTGTTCTGTGACTCAAGCCCTGTCACGTCTTACTGCCTTCTTAGTTCAGAAGGGCTGTTTGGGTTGCTCTTTACTGTCTCTCTGAACTCTTTGGACTGATCAATCTTAAAATCTTGGACTGCTGTTTTTTCTTCTGTTCCAGAGCCTAGTAAATACTAGTGTATGTATGTGTATATATTTTTTTCTTTGTGTTTTTTTTTCTTTCTTAGGTGTCTGGATTCTGTTCCTCAGACTGCTATTGAGTATTTCAAAGAATCCGCTCGGTTTCTGATAGAAGAAAAGGGACCAGTTAATGCTCTAGCTGCAGCTCTAGCTCATATTTCAGGTGCTACTTCCATTGAACAGCGCTCCCTGCTGAACTCAGATGTGGTAAGGGTGTATGGCTTAACATTCGTCTTAAATCTGGGAAAAAAACTCCCACAAAGAAAAAATATGCCTCTATGTTGTTTAAATAATTATGTCTCGTGATGATTTTATTTATGAGAACTGTACTTAAGCCAGTAGAAACTACTAGTATAGTTAAAAGCAAGAATATAGTGGCTATAAATATACTTACTCTCCTGTAACAGTATCTACTTCAAAAGTTAGTTAATGTACTGTAAATTAGCAGGTTTCTTGTGTCTGATAGATGTGCTGAAGCGTATTCCTCTGACTTAATGGAGCATGCCCCATTTTTTACTCTTTAGGGATTTGTTACAATGATACTAAGCTGTTCAGAAGAAATAAACAATATGAGCTATGCCTGGCGAAAACTGCGAGAACTGTTAGGTGACGATGTTGATAGGAAGGTGAACAGAATGTGTTTCCTCAAGGGAAAAATGGTAAGGTTTTTTGTATCTGTGCTACTGAGCAATTCTGGTTGTAGCCTTTTCTCAAGAATTTCCCCTGTACCGTGCTTTGTTGGTAAGGACATGACTGGTAGAAGGGTGTGCCTCAATCTGTTTTATTAGGCCTGGGTATCTAAGGGGTTTAAGGTTCTGCTCCACTGACATGCTAAAGAGGTAGTAGAATGCAATATATGATAGCCCAACAGGTAGAAAGTATGAACTGTGCTAACTGATTTAGTGACAGAACACAGAACAAGGTTTCTTAGGTCAGTTTTGATAGTGCGTGTCCCTTTTAATTCTGTTACCTGAAACTGAAATACCAGAAAGTTACTTTTTGAGTTGCATATTTAACAGTGTTGCAACAATTGTAGCAAAGCTCACTGAGAGATGGTTATTTTAAACAAAAGCGCTTAACTTCACTCTTCTTGTATCAGAACTTGTATGCATTTTCAGAAACATGAAAATGTGTGATCATACAGTCCAGGATTATTTGTGGTGACACAGAGAACAAGGAATTTATATTTCCTGCTTTTGAGAGTTGTTAGGCATTGCTGATTTGCTCCATCCATTTACTCTGTTTACTCACAGCATTGTTCTGTCTTTGATACATGGAACACTAAGAATGGCTTTTCTTACTTCAGATTTGTAATTCTTTATATCCAGATTGCTTATTCAGACAAAGAATAGCATTTTAAAGTGTGAATTATGTATTGTATTTAATCATTCAAATAGTATTAACTTCAAATTTTTAGTCTGAACCTAAATGTTCGGTTTACTGGGTGTATAGTTTCCTACTATAGATTAAAACTTCTGGTTTGAAAGAATTTACAAAATGGGCAATGGAGAAGCCAGAAGACCACAATTTAGGATGGAAAGGGTTATAACCTTATTGTTAAAAAGGAAGAGAATGTGAATTTGAAGTATTAGCTATGCAGAGGAAAGAAAAAGGTGTATATCTGAGGAAAAGTTTAAGGAAGTAGAGGTGTCTTGAGAAATATTGATGCAATATTTCTCAGTGTTCAAAGATTTTTAAATGTATTAAGTTTCTATTAAAAAGGACTTTGAAATGTAAAACCGTTCTAGTACACAGATTTGTAGGCTCTGGGTTGTGGTTTGTTTGTTTGTGTTTTTTTACTTTCTTTTTGTTTCATTTGGTTTGTTTTCAGTCAACTAAAAGGCTAGATTTGTATCCATTAAAATCACTCTTTCTTTTTAGGGTGTGTGCTTTGATATTCCTGCAGCAGACCAAAAGGAAATAGAGGTACATTCATTGAAATTTCTGTTTACAGCAGACTGTAGATAAAACTGGCTGGCCAGAAAACATTAAGCAACCTGTATGCTGCCTTTCGTAGCAGCAAAAGGGATAGCTTTGAAGGAACTGAAGAATGGAATAAGCATATAGAGTTCCTCTCATAAAGAATTCCCTTGTCCCCAAAAATCTGTTGCTTGAAACTTCTGAACTGAGAAGTGTGATGGTGTGAACAAATCCACCTGTAGTTACTGCTGCTGAATTAATCTTTGTAGGCGGCAAGTTTTGTTACACTATAAAATCCTCTTTTTTTCTATTCCCTGTCTCTCCTTCTTTTCACCTAGAATTCTCTCCACATAAAAGTGAATTCCAGGTTTTTGCTTGGCAGAATTAGTATTCCCATGCCATTGAAACCAGCATTGACCATTTTAGTTAGAAACTGAAATCCCCTATATTAGCTCACTTTTTTACCCTTTCAGTTGAGCAAATTTAATAATAATGAAATACCCTGTATTTGCATTCCTAGATTTTAACTTGCTATGTCTGACTTTATTTCAATAGGCAAAATGGGAAGATTCAAAACAATGGCATTTGTGCGTGGCGACTGAATTACCTGAGTTAGTAGAATCACAGAGAGGAGGAGGAGGAAGTGGAGGAAATGGCCGAGGCTTCTCAAGCTCCAGAAATGGGCGGCGGGGTGGCTCTGGTAGAAACAGATTCAGAAGCAGAGGCCAGAAGCGAAGTTTTGACAGAGCATTTGATCGTTAATTTCAACAATCTAGAACTGATACAAATGGGACTGCAGTATTTTATATTAAATTAAAATAGGCTGTTCCTGTGTGTTTGTACCACTTGGAAAAATCTGTCATTCATTTTTTTTCACACTACTACTTCGGTCATAACCAAGATGCTGTTCAATTGGAAAAAAAACCCCAACACCCTAAAAAGCCCACAAGGAAAATAAAACTTACTGTTTCCTTTCTTTCTTGTATCTCCATTTCAACTGTAAGACCTGAATCTTTATTCTAGAATATGGCTGTCGCATTCAAAACTGTAGTCTGCCTCACTGTATAATATATAGATCTTAACTGCTGGTCAACCCTGTACATTTTCCAAAAAAAATAAAATATTATTTTACAAGTTCATGTTCTGTTAGAAGGTTTTGAAAGCGTGTGTGTGTGTTGGGTAAAGGTGAGTAGCATAGTTTGAAAAAGCACAGTTGCAGTATAATTTTTGTATAATATAGAGCCATAGATTGGTTTGGGTTGGAAGGGACCTTAAAGAT
>JANHGB010047190.1:0-11338 GCA_026283785.1 Coracopsis vasa
CCTGTGCTCACGGCTCAGCCTCCTCAGCCCCAGCAGCTGGGTGTCCCCAGCACCAGGGGCGCCTCTACACTGGTTCGGCTTCAGTTTAGCCCTGCCATAACCAAACAGGAATGCTCCCTCCTTAGAAGCATCTTTTGGGTCACCTGCGGGCACAGCTGGCTCAAAACACAGCGCTGTGACAGTCCCCAGTGCCACAGGCTGGTCCCAAGCCCCTTGTCTCTTGCAGGGATGCCCCACAGCGCCATGTGCCCCGCTACACAAGATTCAGGGGGTGAATTTCCATGTCTCTGCATCGCCACCAGGGAAAGCTGCCTGCAAGCAACCCCTGGATCCCCATTGGCATGAGCTGCAAACACAGCCCTCCTGCCCAAGATGCTTTTGCCCCACGGGTGTAAGAGCAGTCAACAGCCTGACCTTCCCCAGATGGCCTCATGTAAAGCACACCTGGTTACCCTGATTGCTCCACATCACACATAAAGCCTCAGCCACTGCCCATCAGTGCTATGGGCTGTAGCCCTGTGTGGCTGCCAGTGAGAGCTGCTGCAGGGCTGGATGAGTCCCAGCAGTGTGTGTCATCCCTGGGAAGGTGATGCTTGGTTTGGGAATGGGGTCTGTGTTTTGGGGTGGTAAAAGCCCAGCCTGGGGGGGGTTGCAAGTGCAGAGGGAGGGTAATCATCACTGCTGTGTGGTGGCTGCTGGAAGGGCAGTTTCCTTGGGCCCACCATTGCTGTGCTGAATGGGTGCACAGGGGAGCTGTGGCTGTGCTGTGAGAGCATCTGGGCAGAGCAGTCTGTGCCCAGAGTCAGGGTGAGGTGTGTGCGGTGACCATGTGCGCCCTATGGGGCTGCTGTGTGGTGTGGAGGGGGTCAGTGGGCTGGGGGTCCACCCTTGGGGTGCAGCGTGGGGCCTGAGGACAGGAGCAGCTCTGGTGTGGTTTCTGCCCACTGGTGGGATGCTGGAGAAGGGCAGACCAGGGCTGTGATGGGTGTTCCATCTCTTCAGGGCCTTGAGGTTTGCTGGCTGCTGCCTCCTGCAAGGGCTGCTCTATTGTGAGTGAAGCACCCCAGGAACCCGCTGGTCACCCCATTCCCTGGGGGTTTGGGTGATGCTGCTCTCGGAACAGGTATTGTGGTGTCTGCTCCGCCAGAGCTGGTGCTGCCGCCCATGCGAGGAGCCAGGAGAAAGCTGCTCATCATCCCTCTGCCTCTTTTATCCCCCTTAAACCCTCCTGGGCTCCTGCCTGCAGATGCCAGAGCGCTCCCTGTGATGTGGGTGCCAGCAGCCTGCAGGGATGAAGAACTCCTGGAGAACTGCTTATTCCTCCAGGTGAGGGAAAGAAGGACCTGTTCCCATGATGGTGCTTGGATGAGGATAAGGCAGGGAGGCTTTTCCCATGGTTCCCTGCCTCCACTGAGCTCCAGTTCTTGACATTCCATCTGTGAGAATTTTTGCTTTTATTTCCTTCCCTGCCCTTCTGAGACGGTTGAATTAGCAGGGAGCTACAGAAACTCTCTCCAAGATAATTATCCCACATCCCTCTAGTGGGTTTGCCACGTGATGGTGTGTCTGCATGGGTGTATTAATAGTATCATAATATTATATATCAGTTCTCATCCCAAAGCACTTCATATGCTGAGGGGTGAAGCCTAAATAGAAGGATGAGGCAAGTGAAATGGAGCTTTCAGCCTCACCTCGGATCCCCCAAAGCCATGGGGTGCAGGAACAGCCTTCTCACTGCTCAGGCACAGAATGAGTCCTGGGTGGGCTCCCTGCCCCTGGTGCTGCTGCAAACAGCAGTCTGTGTCCTCCCCCTTCCCTGTTCTCCTTAAAGACAAGCTGCATGGGGCTGGCTGTGTCGGCAGTGGGGTGTCGGCAGTGGGGTGTCAGCAATGGGGTGTCCCTCCCTGATGGTCTGAGCTGGGATGAACTGGGATCTGTGCTGATCCTGATGGCTCCATCCCCAGCCTCGCTGGATGTGTGCCCGCTCCCACTTCTCCAGGTCCATGCTTGCTTTTGGTCTCTTGCCATTCTCCTGCATGAGCCTGCGCAGTCAGGAGCGTTGTGCTGTGCAGTTCAGATGTCTCCAGTTCTGTCTCCAAACATTGCCCTTGCATCTGGGGCTATGGAGGGTGAGGATCATGGGCACATTCCCATTGGAATTCCCTCTTGGAGATGCTCTGCCTCCTCCACTGGCCCCCTCAAGTGCTGCTGGGCTCTCTCCATCCCTGCCCTGCCTGTTGGGAGCCTGGGAAGGCAGGACAGCCCTAAATGTGCTCCGGGTGGGCAGCAGATGTCACGGAGCTCTGTGCCATTGATGGCTGCAGCCCCTGCTTCCCTGAGGAGCTGGATGGGGAGCGGGAGGTCTCCAGCAGAGGACGGCTGGTGCTGGACAAACCTGCTTGTGTGAAGCTGTGTTTGCAAGGAGCCTCCTACAGAGGGGAACCACCCAAGCAGGGCCGGGCGAGGCTGGGCAGCCTGGAACTGCCTGTGTGCCGGTACCGGGGGTCAAAGCTACAAGGCTGTGGTCACTCGTATGAATGAGCAATTGCTTGGAGGCTTTGGACCCCTGCTTGTCTCAGACCAACGGAAGCCCTGACAAGCCCAGATGGGGTCTCCAGTGTGGTTCCCAACACGCGGTGGCACTTTGGGATGTTGGGTGTTGCATGAGCATCCCCTGCCGAGGTCTGCTGTGCAGAGGCACGCAGGGCTGAGCCCCCAGCAGTGGGGCTGCTCTCACATGGGGAGCAGGGATAATGTACCTGGATACCCTTTAAAGTGCAAAACCCACATGGAAAACCCAGGTGAGAAGGGTTGCTGGTAGGTGTGTGCACAGCGGAAGGGCAGCAGGGTTTCTCCTTCCCCTGTCTCTGTTTCAGAGGTGCAGGAAGGCTCCTCACCAGCCCTCTGCTCCCCTGCAAGGCTCTGAGGTGCTAATCCCTTAAGCAAGCTATGTCCTGGCCCCTGCCTCCTCTCCTCAGGTGATGGAGGTGTGAGCTGGTGTCTGCTGGATGCAGATGCCGATGGGATGAGGGTCGCTTTGCTCTGATGAGGTTTCTCCAGGCTACATAAAGAGACTGCATCGCATCCCCGCTGTCCAGCAAGAGAATATATTTAACTTAAAAACCAGTAATAATCCACAGTATCAAAACACAGCAAGTCACAAGCCAGTACTGGGTGAGACAAACAGGCATCAAATGGTCCTCTCTAACCCCTCGGTTCGGGCTCTGGCACAAAAACGAAAGATGGGCTCACCAGCGGGATGCAGATGGCACAGGTAGGCACACACCTATTCCCTGCCTCAGCTGGGAAAAACCTGATATACCCAAGCATGGCCAAAACCAAGGAAAACATGGACTCAAGCCAGCGATGGACAAATACTCCCCTGCCAGCCCAAGGAGCAGTGCCTGGAGGTATGAGGTGGGTGAGAAAGGGGGTGCTTGGGGCAGTGATGCCATCACCTCCAGGCAGTGCTGGTGGAGGCAAGCTCTTGCTTTGGTTCCAAGTCCAAATGTGCCCATTCCCTTTGACCTGCCTGCAGGAAGCATCCTCAGAGCTGGAAGATGGATTAAACTACTCCTGCCTTGATAGTCCTGGAGTGTATGTGAAGCCTTCACATCCCACTGCAGAGTTTTGGTGGAGGGGGAAAAGGGGGCGCCACTTCCCTTTGGATGGTGGGTGGGCGCAGGAGAAGCAGGACTGAATCTTAGCCTGGCTCTAGTTATGCATATGGATGACAAGAGGAGCAAGGATGGTTCGTGGGTGGAACAGGCTCTTGTGGAATTCACTGTCGCTAACCCTGGTTCAGC
Source organism: Coracopsis vasa (assembly GCA_026283785.1). NCBI lineage: Eukaryota > Metazoa > Chordata > Aves > Psittaciformes > Psittacidae > Coracopsis > Coracopsis vasa. The sequence goes on from JANHGB010047190.1 coordinate 3,807, forward strand.
TGGAGCCATCGTCACCTGGGGGTTTGCAGTGTGCTGGTCCCATGGATGGGTGGATGTCGAGTGCCTCTTCAGACAACCAACTGCAGCACTGCCTGGAAAGCCATTGTGTGTGTGAGCATGAAGTCAGGCAGACAATACAGGGCTGCGTTACCATGCCGTGATTAGCAAGCGTGTGGGAGAAGCTATTGCTTTTGACTGGGAGGAATATAAGATCCAGCCAAGCTTACAGCTCCTCTTGTGTCTGGGCTTTAAATGAACTCTTGGTGGTGTCTTCTAGAGGATGCAGTTTGGGTTCAGTAGTAATGAATTGTGCTCTGGGTGCAGCGTGTGCATGTACGTGAACTGCAGGGTCATCCCAGAACATGTAGAAGGCAAGGATGGAATAAAACAGCCCCCTGAAGAATGAGACCATGACTCTTTGGTTTCCTATCCATGGAGCTCAGAGCAGGACCCCTGCATCATAGAGAGATTACAAGGGGCCGCTTCCAACAGAACTGAAGGATCTTTAATAAAATGTATGACAGTGGATGCAGGTAGGGAGGAACACAGAATGGTTTGGGGTGGAAAGGGCCTTAAGATCATCCAGTTCCAATCCCGTTCCATGGGCAGCTCCTTGTTTCAGGAAGCACAAGCTGTGGCACAGAGGGAGGCACCTTCTGTGTCCAACACCCTACTAGATGGCACAGAGCCCCATTGACCTTCCTGGCTCTGATTGCCAGGCACATCTGAGAGTGATGCTGACCCTCTGCAGCAAGTGTGGTCAGGCAGGCAAAGGGCTGGGATGGCAGGAGCTGTCTGCCTTAGCACCTTTTCCATGATAAGTGTACATTTGGGCAACACCATCAGACTTAGGCGAAGAAAAAATGCATGGAAATGGTTGGGCTGACCCAGAATGAAACTGGTTTACAACTGGCCACACACTTCAAAAACACGTTTGGCTCGGTTCCTACCTGGAATTGCTTTCCAATGACTGGTACATCAGCTGCTCAGCCTGGCTGGGTTCAAGTACCAAGGAACTATTTCATTAAAGCCCTTTTTCTCTTTTGAGGTTTTCACAATTGGGAAAGAGCAGCAGAAAACACGGTGCTGTTGGCAGATGGGGGTGAAGCAACTGCATTTATTCTTCATTACCCACTAGCACTCCTTTTAGCTGTAAAACTTGCATCTAAAACATCTATATTTATAAAGCAGACGATGATGCTGGGATCGCCGGGTGCCTTCAGCCAGACCCAGCGCTCACTGGCTGTGACCTCTTGCTATGCCAGCAAGGAGACAGGGGCTGGTTTGCAGTGGTGGTGCGGCACGGCGGGCACTGGTGGGATGTCACAGCAGGGCTCCTGCAAGTGGGAGGCGAGTTATCCGGCCCTGGTGGTGTTGGTGGGTGTCCTGGAGGAGGTGACCTTTCCCTATGGTGCTCCAGAAGACAGGCATGAAAGGGCTGGGTGGTGAATTTGGCCCTAAAGAGAAACACAAGCATTGGTGATGGAGGGGAAAGCTCCAGATTAGCGCTCCTACCTGTGTCTTCACTGCATGGCTCTTCTCACCAGGCAACCTGATCTAACTGGAGATGGCCCTGCTCATTGCAGGGGGGTTGGACTTGGACGAGCTTTGAAGGTCCTTTCCAACCCAAACTACTCTATGCATTGTAAGCACCATGCATGTACCTCCAGCTTGCTGCCAGCTTCCACACCATGGGCTCCTTGAGGGGATGGGCTCTACCTGGTCTGTCCCTGGCACAAAGCTCTGGTCTCTTATGAGAAGAGGAAAAATAAGCTGCAGCTGGGATGTGTGTGATACCAGGGATGGGAGTGAGCAGAGCTCCCTTCTGACCACTAAGAAAGGACTGAAATCCCTCCTGCAGCTCAGCCTCTGAGCTCACTGCAGCACAGCTCCCCACATCTTGCCACAGGGAGACCTGAAACCAGGCTGAGGGGCTTGCTGTTGCCTGAGTGAGGTGTCCTTCACCCCTGGGCTCAGGGGCTGGTTTTAATCTGGATTACTGCATAAAGCAGAGGTTTTTATTAGCATTATCACTGCAGCAGAGCAGCTTTGGGGAAAACACAGTTTGGTGCCTGCTTCCTGTAGCAAGGTCAATCCATAAAGTTGCTCCTGTCCTGAAGCAGAGAGTGGGAATCTGTCTGGTGCTAATTAAAAGCCCTCCTCCACTAATCTAATTCTCCCATCGTCGTTAGAGCATGTGGACAGACAGCACCAAACATGGCCCAAAAGGCCAGCAAAACCCTGGAGATGCTGAGAAGGAGCTAATCCCGCCTCTTCTTCTTCCTAGGGGACCTCTTGTATAGGTGCTGGGTCTGATGCCTGTACATCTGATGTGACTTCCGGCAGCTTAATGCCCAGCTTGTTTAACCCTTCCCAGTCTGAGGCTTCCTGCACTCCTTGTCCACTGGGTATTTAAATCCACTTTCTAACGTGAATCCATCACATGTGAAGGATGTGAATTCCTTCAGATGTGAATCCACCTTCACAGGCAGCAGAACAAGTTGTCCTTAAGCCACGCTGGGCTGCTCACATTTCAGAGCTTCTATGCCCAGAGGCTTTGCTTGGTTTCCTCCCAACACCTCTACCAGCTGGCCCAGGGAAACCTCTCAGCCACATCTGCAGAGGCTCCTGCACATCCGTCCTGAGACCACAGCACAACTGACTCGATGCTCAGGTGGCACCTGCAGTTAGCACTTGAAGCAGCCGTTCTGTTTTGGCAGATGCGAGGGGTAACAATAACTCTTGGTCATTGTACTCACTGCAACGGGAAGTTGCTTGGGTGGCTTAATAACTACTTGTAAACCTCAAAGAAGAGCTCTCACCAAGCACAGCAGCAGCTTGGGAAGGTGTTTTCCAGCTACCGATCTCCTGTTTGCTTCTGGTTATGATTCTATTCACCCCTTATTTTCCCAGGTGGGAAATGAAGGAGCAGGGCTTTTCTGTCTCATAGTAAATGCTGAAGCTCAATTCAGTAACATCTGTACAGTCCCGCAAGCCACAGAAGTGCAAGTGCTACAGCACAGGTCACTGAGCAGCCACCTCTTAGCCAGTCCCTTTGGTAGAAATGGCCAAAGAGAGTTGAAATTATTGAGCATCACGAGCAGAAATCCTTTTGGTGACTGCTGTGGCAATGGTAATCAGAGGAGCTCATCCCTTGGCTTTAACACAGACGTTGGATGGCTCTCGGGTTCCATCCTTCCAACACTGACCTACTAAGAGTTGATTGTTCTTAAAGTGCTGCTGCCTTGGAAGCCTCTCCTTGGCAAGGCAATGTAACCCTGCCACGCGGTGCTGCAATGTGTGGCACGGTAACTGTGCTGCTTTTCCCTTTGAGCACTTCCAGCGCTGGGATAACAAGAAGCACTGACTGGTGCTTGTCTCCCAGTGAAACCTGCCTCGCTGCTGCCTGTGTTGTGTGGCTTTCATCTCCCTAAAAGCTGGGGTTATTTCATCTGTCTTCCTCTACAGTTATAACCAAGCAGCTCTCCTGCCTGCTCCATGTTATAGATCTTTGCCTTCTGTGGAGCAGCCTGAAAAGCTGAGCTCAGCATCCCCATTTGGATACAGGGTAGCTGCTAAATACCTGTTTCTGGCTGGTCAATGTAGCAGCATGAGCCGATGCTGAGGGTGTGAGGCAAAAGAAATGCAGCCTGAGTTATTCCTGGGGTCTTGCTTTGGAGGCTGTTAATTTACTGCTCATGGCTGTTTCTCAGCTGCAGTGATCTGTCTATCACCTACAGTGACAGGGGATTACTGTTAATACCTGGCCAGGACCCTCCCCAAGCGAGAGCAGCAGTCTGGCTTTGCCCTCTTGCATCAGAGCTCTTCCGCCACCTCTTTGGAGTGGAAAAGCAGCCACGTTCCCCTTGGCTGATCTCTGGCCCTGCTAAAACACCCAGCTAGGATCAGAGCGGTCACTGCCTGGATGCCCTAGCCCAGCTGGCCACGGGCCTCCCAACCAGGACTGCTGCTGAGATGCTGTTAGAACCAGGTCATGATACTCGAGCTCTGGATACTTACCTTGGGGAAGCGGAGCAGGGATGCTGCTTCAGCCAGGAACACGTGCTGGGCTGTAACGGGATCCGTTTCCAAAGCATGGAGACACCGCCACCAAGTCCCTTTCAGAGGGAGGGGAGAAAAAGTCTTTCTTGGCTCCCCCAGTACTGTTCTACAATAGAAGCCTTTGGCAAGGTCCCGTGCTAGATAAAGTGCCCCCGGGGCTGGTGGGAGGTCTGGTCATCACATAGTGCCAGTGGATGGGAGCAGGGGATGGCCTCAGTCCCTTCATCAGTACAGCATGATTTACAGCAAGCACGTTTTTCAAGACATCTGCGTGGACAGAGCTTCATTGAGCATCATATATACACAGTGAGCAGGGGAGGCTGGGCTGAGCCCTCTGCTACCACGAAGCAGCCAAGGACGGACTCTCGGAGTGGGGGAAAGTACAACTGGTTTGCTTTTATATACTGTAGACGTATCTCTTAATAGCTGCTTGGCATTTGATGTCCACAGCCAGTTTGCTTTAACAGTGAGCATAACAAGGAGGCAAAACATCTTCAGCTACTTCCTCCTGGGATGAGAGAGAAAGCAGCACCTCCAGCTCCTTTGCCAAGTGTGTTTCCTTCTCCTGGCACCATCCTTCTCCTCATCAGCCGCCCATCGTGTGCTGGCCAGGACCAGTCCTACTCCACGCTGTGCTTGCCCCATCTCTGCTGCTCAATGGGATCAGTGCAAGTCTCTGTCGGCTGCTCTGCACCTCCGCTCCGCTGGATGGGCAGATGGACCGGGTTCAGACAGAAGGAAACAAAACAAAAGGAAGAAGAAGAAGAAAGACAAAGGGTAATGAAAAGGTCCGCGGCCCACAGCTGCCAAAGGAAATCTCTCGCCGGGTCTCTCTGACCATACTTGTCCCAGCCACTACAGCTGCTGTGGGATCCCCTGTTCCTTGTAGCCTGTGAGGAGGGAGGGGAAGGGAACATGATTAGTGTTGATTCCTAATGAGGACCCTCAAGTGAGCCTGGTTTACCAGGAGTGGCAAACTCCATGGGAAAACAGGGGCACTGCCCTGGTCAGGCTCAACCCTGCCTGGCTTTAGCCAGTGCTTGCCCCACGCAGCCATGGGGTGCAACCACCTTCCTGGGCACAGGAAGGCAGGCAGCCTTGCTGCTGTGGTGCCTGCCTGCCACCAGCTCCGGCATGGGCAGAGGCACATCTGCTCAAGGAGGCTATAAAGGCACAGGAGGTACTGGTGGCCACTAATACCAGTCCAGCCCAGTGACATAAAGCCTTTATGGAATGTGTTTTGCTGCAGCATAGGGGAAATGTATGCGTTATTTACTGCTCCAGACACAGCTGTTCCCAAGTGCTGACCTGGCAGCCTGGTGGCTGTGCATCTGACACGCATATCTATTAATGATCTACGTCAGAATCTTGTCCTTCCAGAGGATTGCCAGGTAGGAGGAGGCTGGTTTCCCCTATCTACCCTTTTGTTCCTGTGCTGGCTTTTGCTAACAGAGCTCTCCAACAGCAACCAATCTGCACTGCAGTTTGTGGAGGTGAACAAACATCTCCCAGGGGAGAAGGGGGATGCCTTTAATCACAGGCTGATGTGTCAGAGTTCATGCAGCATCCCTCTGTGGGCCCTTTCACTAATGATGTTCTCCTGCCTTGTTACGCACTTGCTTTACTCCAGCCCAGCAGAACTACAGGTGCTTTTGTCAGGGCACAGCAGCCATCAGAGGGAACTGGAGAGAACTAAGGTGCTCAGCAGCAAAGCCAATGGCACTGGAAAACTGCCTGGATGCTGCCTCCTTCACAACCCCTCCTCTTCCCATGGCCATGAGGTTTAATGCATCTCCCCACCAAGGCAGCAGAGCCCTGGGTCCTGGGGCCACGCTTTAGGTGTTATCCCATATATAGTGGTTGAGGGGAGTTTGAAAATCCCATAGGGATGTCCCCATTGAGGGGCTCCTTTCCCCTGTGGGGGATAGGGCCAGGAAAGGCAATAGGAGAGCACTCGCAGCTCTTGTGCAGACACAAGATAAAGAGAAAAACACTGGGTTTTTCAACACTTCCCTAGGTGGTTGCAATGACTGCGCCTGAAGCTTTACCTGCTTTCTCTTCAACAGAAGCTGGGGTTGTTACTACGGTAGTCTCAATGCACAAGACCTCCTTTTTAAAGAAGGCAACAAACCATCCTTACCTTCACTGCAGCGCAGACCTTTCATCTAGAAACCTTTAAAAACTTGGAGGTGTTCTTTATTTACACAACACAGGTACCCCGTCAGTTTTATACCCCGCCTTTCAATTGAGTCTGAGATTTCACATCTCAGGGTGCTCTTCAAGCACCTTTTCATCAATGCTCTTTAGTATTTCTTTCCAACCCTTATGCCAGGCTTTTGTAAGTCCCTTAAAGCTGAACACGAAATAGCAGCAGGTACCACAACCTCTGTCTTTAAGGGATTTTTTGCCGACCTAAGAATTGGCCCTGGCAAATGAACTTTGTACCGTGGAAAAGTCCATGCATTCACCAAGCCTTGGCAGCCTGGATCTCCTGCTGCTAAACAAGCACAAGGAATAGAGGAGGAGATTAATGACACTTCTCAGCACGCATTACCCTGCGCTGCCTCGCTGTCCATCATGTGCAGCTGAATAGGAAGATTCTCACATCTTTCAAACAGCTTTTTCTAGGGGGAAAAATGAGGGTTTCTTATACATTTATGACCTAAGTGTGAGTCAGCTCTGAAAGAAAGACGAGCCGGTTGGAAACCTGGAATATGCGCTTGTCTACAGCACAGGTTTAATTTGTTTAGGGAGCACAGTAAAGAAACCACATGGACCAGAGCTGGGCCATGCCATAAATCCTTAGCTAAAGAAACCAAGCTGGGTTATGCTTACATTAACTTGCTTGCATAGCCATGGCTTTTATTAAGATATAATAGAAATCCTTTCAGTTCTGCCATCAGTTTTGAAGCTGGCTGGAAGCCAGCTGCAGTGGCTGAGCCTGTGTATCTCTTACATGATCAAAGTAGGCCAAAAGGTGACAAAGATGACCTGTCCTATGCTAAACTTACTAAAATAGCTCAGACTTATTAGTTTATATATGGGAACAGTTATTGCATTTCTTGCATAGGGATAGCTATTCTGTACAAAGCAGCTTCACCTTAGTACACCTGCATTACAGTTAAGGTGCAGTTCTGTAAAGCAGACAGCCCTGGGACCAACATTAAATTGGCCTGGGCACCTGTGCTCAAAATCGCTGATTTAATCAGGTTTGCCTGAAATTGCACTTCTTCTGTAAACCATTGCAAGTCAGATTCAGGCGAGAAGAAACCTCTCTGTGCACAGGCTGTCCCACAGGGACTGGGTTCATGCAGAGGGTGGCCTTGGGATGCTCTCAAGGCTGAAACAGGTCCCTGCCTTGCTCCAATGGTGCTATTGGGGCAGCCCAAGGGGCTGGGTGAAGAGCAGGTCCCTGGGGCTGTGTGGCCACAGGACAGACACAGAGACAGGCAACACACACACATATAGAG
>JANHGB010047190.1:23923-37310 GCA_026283785.1 Coracopsis vasa
CCCTGCCAAATACACTGTAAGGAGGTGGATAGGTGGCTTTAGTGATTTGAGAGGGAAGAAGAGCAGGAGCAGTGGACAGCTTGGAAAACAGGAGGCTTGCTTCATCCCAGGCAGCACCTCTTAAAAGTGAAAATCTGAATCCCATATGTAACAAACACTGCTGCAAGGGGGGAACATCAGTGATGTGCAGACACCTTGCTGGCAAAGCGATGGCCAGCAAATGTCAGGTTTCATGGAGAGCAATGTAGACAGGACTCGGGCAAGAACAGCAGGAGCCGAAGGGTAGGAGAGGGAGAAGAGAAAGGGAAGGAGGAGCGAGTGGAGGCAGCAAACGTGACAGAACCTAGATGTTGCCATGGAGAGTAGCTCATGAATTTTCCTCCATGACCTGCTATTAAAAATGCTTTGCCTAGCTCCTGCCAGGACATTGTTTTTGTTTTCCCCTTCCATATCGGAAGGACGTTCAAAGTGAGTTCTGGCTCTGTACAGCCCTGTTGGCTTCACCATGGACAAAAATACACAGCTGCTTGACAAGTAAGAGCTGGCTCTTGCAATTCTTGTCTCCACAGGATTTGTTCCAACTCCCAACTCTACAGAAGGCAGACTGTGTTTAAGATTAGCTTTCTGGTTTCCCTATGTATGTGGAAAGAAGTCCAGCATGTTCCAAAGCGTTACATGCCCATGACTGATCACAACTGCTTTAGTACATCACTGCAGCTCCAGCACTGAGCTCTGCATCTGTTTGTTATTAGTAGGCTTGTGTCATGTGGTCAGAACAGACTTGACAATGTTTATGTAGCATCTACACAAGACGGCCCACGTGCAAGTAAGATAGCGCTGCCTTTGCATCAAAAATGAGACTTTTTCTCCTATTTAATGCTTTAGAAAGTTAACTCTTCTGAAAATGCAGGGTTTTAACACGAACTTTAAAGCTTGACTGCAATAAACTTTCACAGCTAAAAATACACAGTGAAATCTTAAATTGCATAGAGGGGTTGTGTGAAGGTGAAGTGATTTACTAATGCTTTCATTATATATGGAGCCATTGGCATTATTTTTACTCTGCAATGTTTTGAACACTCAAAAACAGGCACCCATAAATAGTGAGATTGCAGCACAGCTTGTTCCACTGCCAGACATTCCACAGGCCTTGGGTGAAGTTTTTCAATCCAGTCCTATGGTTTAATTCTGTTGACTTTGTGCTTCAAAATAAGGGTGCGCTTGAAGTATTTGAGGTTGGAGAAGTTCTGCTGAATGGTGATGCAGGGCCCCACTGCGTAACCTGTGGTGGTGGAGCAGACCTCAGACTTCTGCCAGGACAACCTGGTCTAGTGGAAGTTGCTCCTGCCCATAGCGGGGGTTGGAACTGGATGAGCTTTAAGGTCCCTCCCAACCCAGACCATTCTATGATAAATTCTTTACCACTTACCTTAGCTGACACACAGGTTAACTCTCTGAACACAAAGCAACTTGTTGCTTGTTCACAGCTTCTTCCTGGTGTAATGCTAACACCTCACTAACAGACATCTTCCTTCCTAACCTGTTCTGGCTCCTGTTTGGGTCACTTGGGTATCCCTGCCTGTCCAAGTAGAACTGTAGCTATTCACTACACCTGCCTTGTTGACTGTCATGCTATAGAGATATAAATACTTTGCTGAATGTAAAGAAGTCATCCCTTAGGCACAAGTAGTCTAGCAGCTTGAGCTCCACAGAGACTAATGTGGCTTGCTGCTTACCTGCAGCTAGACTAGCTCCGTTAAAGCTAATATGGTTCCCAGTAGTACTCTGCAACTTGTAAGATAGATGTTTGCTATGAAGCAGGCCACAGGCTGTCTGCATGACACAGAGAGGGAACAAAGAGCCTAAATGACATGTCCCTTGTTCTGCAGCTAGCCAGGGGCGCTGCTATGAAAAGAACCGAGCCACTGCAGCCTTACTTGTTTCTTTGCTAATGGAATAAGGAGAGAATTTTAATTAATTGGCATCCTTATTAAGTATGCCAGCATTGAGAGAAATAACGTAATTGGCTTCCAATTACAACAACAAACATAAGGCATGACCGCTGTTTACAGCATAGGGCACTTTGCTATGGGCTCATCTGCCCTAAGTGGATGCATTCATGCTGCCCTGTAATTTTACCAGCAAATTAAAAGCTATGTTTCATGGAAATAGTTCTGCTTGCTGGTCTCACTCTGCTGCCTCCTGCCATGCAGAGCTTCCTGTATCTGCACAGTCTACAATTAAGCTAGGTGCTTATTCCACCTTGTACTCCCCTCTCCTTGCACCAGCTACCCAGAAACACCAGCTTGGGTGCTATGCCATGCCTCTCCTAGTCCCAGGCTGCCCTGTACCTACCCACTGCAGGGGCTCAGGATCCAAGTAACAGGGGAACCAAAGAGGTGGGAATCTTCCACTAAAATATCTCATGTTTTTAAGACTATGATCCCAATTCACAGTTCTCAAGCATCCCCAGAAATCAGTTTTCTGGGGGCTTTTTTAATGCACATCCAGAAACAAAATTTGAGTCATTCCATTTTATGCTGTTGATATTTAATTAATTGGGATGTGGCTTTTCATCCAAACTTCACAAACCTGGAAGCTTCAAGAGCAGAATGTCTGCAGAGAGTCCCTTTCTCCTTCCAAGTGGCCATGACACCATCTGTAAGGAAAGCTCTTTGGCTTTCTGATACCTCCAGTTCTGAAAGGCTCTCAGAAATGAGCTTTGCAACGGGGAAAAATAAACAGGAAAAGGCTATGGATTCTCAAGAACTTTCACAAAGGCTCTTGCTAATTATATAATGATGACCAGAAGTTTATTCTTTATTGTCTGTACCAGGTAAAGCTCATTTTTGTGGGGTACAGAGCGGGAAGCGGGGGTGTGTGACCTTCCAGCCTCAACTCCCACTTTAGTGCAGGGCTCATAAAGGCACTCGGTGTTCTGCTGGGTGAAGCCAGATCAAATACTCATCTGTTTTCCTGCTTCTGCCTTCCCACATATAATTAAGTGCTATTAGTACCCATTTCAGGGTGCTCTCATTCAGCAGAAGGAAAGCAGCAGGCTAAGGGCAACGTAAGGGTCTCTCTCCTGCTGTATCTGCCTGTATTCAGACAAGCAGCACAGCTCAAGGTGAGGTCTGCAGCTCGTCTGTCTTTCTGATCACTGCCTTGCAATGAATTTTTAGCCCTTTGAAGCTACCAAACTGCATTTGCTCTGCTTGTGGAAGGATAGATTAACTACTGAGATTCACAGAGTGGTGAATCTGAGCTTGCTGTAATACCCTGGAGTCCTTAACTGCGAAGACAAATTATCTTAATTAGGCACTGTCAAGACACAAACCAGGATTAATCTTATTAGGAAGTTAGATGGGGATGCAGAGCAATTAGGTTTTGCTACAGATCAAGACAACTGAAATGGAAGTGTAATAAAGCGCATCAGCCTCCAAAATCACCCCAAAGTTATCTTTTAAGTAGCATAGGAATGTAAAACAAACCCATGACAAATGTTCAGAGATAAATGTGCAGGATACTAACAAATACCTCCTTTTTTAATCCAAGATACATTCACTGCATGCATTTTGAGCCCAAGTGTCTCAAGCAGGACTTAAAGGGGACATGACAGTTGCACTTGGTAGCCCAGACGTGTGGCGCTGCACCTGGGAGTCTGGAATATGGTTTGGGAGACCAGAATTCAATCCTAGCTTTACAGCTGCTTGCTAAATAATTCTTTAGTGGTGACTTTACTCTTGCAGTGCCAGAGTACCATTGTTAAGGTGCTAGCACCACTGATTTCAAGTCTTTTTTTTTTCCCTATGTAGCTAGTCTTGTCCCAGGAAATTTAATATCTTTCATGCATCTAACATGATGGAGTTATATCCCTTCTGTTCAGTGCTATTGTAAGTCAGATAGTGACCAGGTCTTGCTTTTAAAGGATAGTTTTCACAAAAGCCTTATTCTTTCTTAGATGAAAAATAAAGCACTTTATCTACTCAAGCCACTGCAAAGCTGATGTTTTACTCATGTACATAACATCTGAATTATTTAGGAGATGATGCTTTACGCTCTAAGTTTGTCTTTGGTACTTCCAGGTGATTCAGACAGAAAACAAACAATAATCTCATTTCATGATAGTTTACCTAATGGAGAACACAAAGATGTCCCATCCTATCCAGCAGAACCACAGAGGATGACAATGACCCACACAGAGCTGGGCTGTAACCAACCCATACTCTTTGGTGAGCAAGATGGGAGCTGTAATTGTAGAGGTGAAGCATTTAGCCAGAATGAGCTTCTATACGTGACCTGCTGTCTACAATCTTGTTCCTGCGAGGAAGACGGGGAGATCTAGAGTCTTGTAGAGCCTTTCTGGCTCCCCATGGGAAGGCTTCAGGCAGACCAACAAAAACAGTGGAGAAATGAGCTGTTGGCAGCAGAGAAAATGAGCTGTGGTACCTAATGCCTGACATCACCCCAGGGCAGGCTCCGTAAACAGAGCAGGCTGGAGTGACCCACGATCTTACAGATTCTGTGACTATGAGCACCAGCCAAGACAAATGAATTCAGCCCAGCTATCATCGTTTTCTAAAAGGAAGATTTCTTATTAGGTGGAGGAAATGGAGATTATGGAGGTTACTGCACTGTACCTGTATCAGCAGGCACCTACAATATTGTGGACAAGAACATGAGCAGTCTGCTGTCGTATAACCCACTTGGAGGAAGGACTAGATGACCTCCAGAAGTCTCTTGTCTCTTCCAGCCTCAGCTATTCTATGGTATTTCAGTAACTTTAACTACTCTATACAAGGCTTAGCTAATCTTCCTCAATTTCTCTTCCCAGAACCAAGTCCTTGTGCCACTACACAACTTGAACACAGGGCTCTTCATGATTTTTCAATTTGATTTTGAAGAGCTGTTCTGGTTCTGAAGAGCTCAGGTGCAATTACTCTCATAGCAATCAGTACACCCAAGCAGAAAGCATGTCTGAGTTGCTGATCGTGGCAAAACAGTTAAACTTCAAGTCAACAGCCCCCCTCTTTGACACTGTCTCTCTGAGTGCATGCATGCCCATCTCAAACAGTTCAGTCAGCCTCCGATGGGAGATGCCTTTGTACTAAGGGGAAATGGTGCCTTATGTAAAGTGTGGGCTTTCTTTAAATGCAAAAGAAATATTGACTTGGATAAAAATCATTATTTCTGCAGGGTCTAGTCCTCTTTTGTCTGAAAGCAAAGCTAAAGCAAACAGCACAGCATAGTTGAGCAGGTCAGAAACATAGATGAATACTGGGTCATGTTCAGGAGCCAGGTAAATGCCTCTTGGCCAGCTGTGTCCTGCAAGGTCCAGCTTCTGCAGAGCCAAGTAAATGTGCTTGTGAGATTTTACACGTGGTCTATTCATCTGAATGCTCCCTGCACACCATGTCTCTAGGAGTTCCTGCATTCCCAATTTTCAGGACATAGAATCTGATTTAAACTTATTTCTGTTCCAGGACAGATCTCCCCTTTACTGAATGAGTTCCAGTATCTAGCTACTGGTGAGCATTAGATAAAAATGCATATGCATTTGTTTGTAAATATCACAAAGAACCAAGTTCCCAACATCACAATATAGCATGTAATTATTCTGAGTGAAATATGAAAAGCAATACCCCTATTATACAGTGAGTCAAGGACACCATTATTCAGAGGTTACAGAAGATTTATATGGAGTGAGATGCACCAGGGAAAGTGTTATACAATGAGAAACTGGAAATTATCAGTTTCATCCTGCCTGTGGTTCTTTTATATAATCCCCATGTTGAATAAGTTACAATCAGGTTAGGGATAATGATAAAATGATTCAACTCTTCTATGCAAGACTGCTGAAAGCCCTTATCTAAATGCTAAAGGGTTCACCTGAGTTCTTTACCAGTTTTCTATGGTGTTCTCTAAATAGGGCTGGTTTCAAGGGGGGGTACCAAGCCTGCCGAAGAAAGGGAATTTGTATTTGCTATCTACATGCCAGCCAGGACCTCAATGTGGCAGGCAATGCATGAATCCCAGAAGAGTCCTCCCTGTCCCAAATAACTTGACTGCAGCTCTTGAATATTCCCAAGGCTACTCCTGCCATATCTTCTCCTGAACTGATATTATCTACTCTCTTAAAAGCTTAGAATCATATAATCATAGAATGCTTTGGGTTGGAAAGGACCTTAAGATCATCTAGTTCCACCCCCCTGCCATGGGCAGGGATGTCACACACTAAACCATGTCACCCAAGCTTGTCACACCAAGCTTGTGGGTCTCTGGAGTGGCTCAAAAAGCTCCATAACCTCCAGGCCACCAAGGACTGCCACTTGCACCTTGTGAGGCTCCTCTGGCTCAGGACTGTGCAGCAAGCAGCAGGGAAAGCAGAGGAACACATCTCCTTGGAAAGATGGGGTGGGCATAGAAGGAAAACCCTTCTTGAAAGGGCAGGCACAGCTGAAGGACCATCCATCTAACCTTTATTCACCACTCTTGTTCTTCTTTTCCTTCTGCCAAAAAACACGTCTATATTGGGCCCAGATTAATCTCTGTCATAAATCCACTGACTGCTACAGAGTTACACTGGGGATTAATTTGGCTCATCAGGTCTAACCTGATCTTGGCAGCCATTCAGGAGTACAAACAGCAGAAAGACTATTCTTTTGAATAGTAGTAACAGGCTGTGGTGAACGGTCTATGCCTGCTGCTCAGTGTGAGCCTGAATCAAATTAAAACGTGAACTTGAACAGGGCCAACATGAATTGCATGGATACATATTTAAGGAGAACTAGAAATTTCAGGAAATTGATCCTGTATGCATACTTGCATTTTCCTAACTTCTTAGCAAGTCTATGCTGTGTAAGGAACAGGCTCTGCTCCATACAGCAGCCAGTGTTGCTGCTCTCCTTGCTCCCCACCTGAGCAGGACCACAGCGCCTGGTCATGCTGACAGGCTCTCCAGGCTTGCTGTGTGCCTGAAAGCTGTATAGCTGGGAGACTACTTATCCAGCTCCTGTAACTCCATGGCTCCTCATAGCTGACTGAGGTTTAAGCTCATTTCTGGATTCACTGTATCACTGTTTGCTTGTGATACATATACTCACTGTGATGTGAATTCAGTTTATGGGACTGCACAGCTGAAATGAAGGTGAGATTTACACGTTACCCCACTACAGAAAAAGGCCTCTTGTAAGTCTCCTACTTCAGCAGAGTTGTGTCAGTCCTGCAGCTCCACTTGTCTCCAGCTAACCCTAACCACCCTAACCACCCTAACCACCCTCACCACCCTCCTCCCTCCCTCTGTCCTGCAGGTGTTGCAACCTTACCCCAATTTTCTCTTCTTTCACAACTGAGGCTTCAGTCCCCTCTGCATACCTTAGTGACAATGGCTTCAGCAAAGAGCCTGTGTGAGTGCTGGGACCTCTGCTCCACCTGCAGTATTTTTCTCTCCTATCATGTCCTCCATATCTCTCACTCTGCTTTACATCTTTCTCTTCCTATTTCACAGAAGCACAGACTGAGCTGCTGCAACTCCCTTCCCCCTGTTTTCTGTCCTCTCCATACCATGCCTTCTTCAAACTCCATCCACACATGTGCCATCTCTATTTCTATACCAGTGACTCAACTCCTGTATATGTTTAGGACACTTTTCCCCATGTCCTGCCTAGTCTTTCTGTTATTTCTGCTTGAACATCCTTTTGTCTTAGCAAAGACAGCAAAGCCAAACTCCATTTCCTTGCACAGTGAATGTTTCTCACTGACACCCCAACCACCTTCTCATCAATCAGGCTCGCAAGTGAAAAGGAGAATTACATACTGAATTCCTCCCTCTCCTTTTCCCATGCATTCTGGTCACTCCAAATACTTTTTCCTTTTCTCTGTCAAATCAACAAGTTCAGTGTTCTTCTTTCCTTATGTTCACTTCAATTGCTGTAGCCTTTCCCTAAAGGGAAACTCCAGTCAGAGTTTCCCTTTATACACCATAGCAAATGCTCTCTATTCCAAGACTTTTGGAGCTGATGAACATCAGTTCCTGTTATCTATATGCGTCCTGCAACTCAGCCTCCACACCTTGAATTGGGGATCCGTTGTAGTTCCTGGCACAAGGTAACTTATTGCAGCAACTTATGTAGTTAACAAATGTCCCCATCCATGTTAAGAATTTACATAGGCTAGATCAGTTAAATCACTGCTGTGTGACTTTACTTTTTTGAGACTAATTAATAGGTCAAATACTTCTTACACACATAGGTATCTGCAGTTCTAACCAGCAAATGACATAAGGCTATGCTTTCACCTGCCCAAAGTCAGTAGGTAGTGGCAGAGACACAGCTATTCACTAGCTCAGACTGTGGTGAGTTCATGCTTCCCTTCCTTAAAGCATGGGATACTGTGTGCTCTCTGAAATGATCTACTCTTTGAACACCAATATACTGCTATGTACCATAATGTTCTCTTCCTGCTTAGGAGTTCCTTACTCTTCTATGCTAATCCGTATAGGTGCCTGAAGTTTATTTCTACAGTTATTATAGCTTCCTACACTTAAGCATTAAATAATCCCACATTTCTAGCTGAAATAATTAATTTTTCTTTCATTTTACTCATTAAAAATTGAGCATTTTTTTCTCCCTCACATTTTACAAGGTAAGATTCCTAGTACAGTATTGTACAAAAGAAATAATCTGACACATTAGCGCTATCCTGCCATCTTTTATTGTGCATGCAATGGAAAAAAAATAAGCATGTATTTTTAGCTGACTGTGCTACACAGAACAATCTGATAGCAGAAGCCTGTTATTGTCATTTAAAGGAACATTTGTTGAACCAGATGCAATCAGGAAAAATTACCTGAAATTTTACAGTTAGTGTTTTCTAGAGAAAAATATCTATTCCATCCAAAATCCAAAGATGTCAATGCGCTAGGACCACATCACAAAGCAGCTGCATCTTACTGCTTTCCTTGCCATTGGATTGGAACAGGACGACTAACACTGACACATCAAAGCCATTCACAGCAAACTACATGTCTCTACCTCAGATTAAAGTGATTAGGACAGTGTGGAAGGGCCTACTGTAGGATCTGAAGCATGTAATGATCATACTGCACTTTAAAACTGGAACCACTGTCCTGTGGCAACTCCTTGCACGGAAAGATGATGTCAAGGAGAAGGGAAGTTTAGGTTCAAGATCCACAGATCATCCTGCTCTTTGTGCAAAGAGCCTCAAAACCAACCTGTTTCTGCAGAGGTAGAATGAATATTGTTGCTTAAGCTCCCCCATAACTCTTCCTCTGCTCTTGGGGACGACTGGGCTAACATGAGCTGCCATCAGGATTGTGTTCGGTCTTCTGGCTGAATGTTTGGAAGCTGGAATGATGCCGTGCACAAAACCCACCATGCCTTACCTGAGAGGTGGTGTGGTTGGCAGCAGGATGCTTCAAGCCAGTGCATATGCTAGTAGTTATGAGTCATGTGGAACTTGCTCTTCTATTTGCCTATCTGACAGAAGGTAAGACCAGATTTGGGGTGGGATGAGAATGGGAAGAGGATTGGAAGAAGCAAAGACAGTGTGATCAACTCTCATTGCTACTAATTGAACTAATACTGATCAAAATACACATAGAAGAAAGGTCAAAGGCTACTACAAAAGAGGGATGCAATTACAACTTGTGGGGTAGAAGTCCCTAAATCGGAGCATACCTTAAGGAAGAAAGGAGTAATAGGAGAAGGTGCTGGAGCATTTGCTGACACATTGGCTGGCTGTACAAAGTAGAACCTGTCTGGTGCTGTGGAAGAGTTCAGTCTCATCATTGCTAGCTCAGTGGCAAATCATACAAGACAGGCATAGTCCGCACCATGCATGGTATCCATGTAAAACATCACATTTTAGATCTGGATTTAAGGCAATACAAGGCTATCGGAAAAGTGCTTTTTATGTTCCAGTTAGTGAAGATTTAACAGCTGAGCCAAACTGCTCAGCAGGGAGAGAACACGAACATAGTTCTTATCCTTCTCAAATGTCTGGCCCAAAACTATTTATAACCCTTCAATATTTCTTCTACATATGCAAATAATTCTGCATATATTTTTCTCTTCTGTTTTGAACATACTGACACTTCTCTCCTAACGTCCATACTAACCAACAGCAGCCCTTTATCTAGTTCTCTTCATCTTAGCATTTCATAAGTTACTGCAGTCAACTCTGTTCATTAAAGGTCTTCCTCTGAAACATCTAGTACCGGATACAGCATCAGCTGCAACAGAGCAAGGACTTCGTCCTGCAGGACTTCCATACCCTCAGTGTAGACTGCAGCTGTGTTGTTATGGATACATAAGGAAGATGGGACCTAAACTATGGTTTATGGTATCTCTGCAATACCAATGCACATAACTTGATACTTCTGTCATTATTCCATGCTGAGAAAGAGCAGTAAAGACAAGTTTTTTGTTCTGATCACTACAGTTCATCAAAATTACCTTGGTTGTTGCCTGAAGGCTTTGCAATGCTGATGAAATGCTCCTGCAACAGCAGGAAGACATCTAAATTTGATGTTTCTAGCTCCTTGCATACTGCCTTTCTTGAGGGTATCTTTCTCCAACATGACAGTGTTTGTATGGCTCAGATGAGCCCTGTTGCTAAGAAACAAGTCCCAGCTGTGCCTTTAAAACTCTGCCTTTAAACATACAACTCAAGGAAGTATTTTTCTTTTCATTACACTGTATTGTGTGGTTTTATTAAGATTTCTTTTAAATCAGATCTGACTCTAGGGGCTACATTTATATCGCAACCTTCTGGGGTAAGGAACCATTCTTCTGCTGTCTGTACAGTGCCACGGTCACCTATACAATTGTATAAATAATGCATTTTAAAATGGCACATTTTAAGGTCACAGGCCCCATTTTGCACACAATCATGGTGTAAACAAGCAGGAACACAGTGGAGCCTACTTACTGCAAATATCTGTTAATACTAAACTACAAAGCACAGTACAAATTGGTGTTCTTTCAAAGGGCAACTCTAGGGTGCATCTGTGCTTGTTTGGCTTTGGGGTCTTTTGCCATGTACTAACTAAAACATGCTGAAGTTCCCTTCATACAAGACAGTGTGTAGCTTTCACAGGCATAAAGCAGATCATAGGTCCCGTGAGGGAGTAACCAGCACATCCGAACTACAGACTGCCTTGTCCATCCTACTTATTCATTGCTTTTTCATTAATACACGGCACAGACACCACCTTGCTTCCTGTTGAATACAAAGTGCAAGAGTGATGGAGGCAGTTCACTAAAAACAGTTTCCTTAGGAGAGATTAATGGAAGTTAAAGTATGGCTGTGGGATTTGAGGGACTGAATTGTAACACGTTCATGTAGATTCTCTTGCCAGTTCTGCCACTAAGTTCCTGGACAATCTGCAGCAAGTCATTTCCTCTGGCTTCTCCATTCAGACTGTAAACACTCTAAAAGTGTGACATTAACTCTTCCTTCATGTTTCTGTACTGTAATAGGACTTACCCTGCTGAAGTACCTACTTGGCACTTGTCACATCAGCAAACAGTGGACTTCTCAGGAAAGACTTAAATCACGGTCACTGAAATAAGGTCTCGTGTCATTTATGTATCATTCCTTTTCCAAAATATGCTAAAGAACATTTACAAGTGTGCAAAGTGTCATAAATATTTGTAAATATATCTTACTTGTAAAGGAGAAAGCAGAGTAAGTTTTGTGATGCAACAGCCTCAGATTTGGTTACTGGCTGATTTGCGAAGTCCAACTTGGTACTGCAACGTAGGAAAAGTCTTCCCTGGTTTTAAGTGCAATGTAAGAGCTCAGTTCTGCAATTCTTCTTTACAGTAAGTAATACTCAACAGGAACAAGCTCAAGGGGCTAGCTCAATGTTAGAAGAACTAAAAATCCTAGAGGCTCAACATCACACTGATGCACATTGTGGATTCTCAGTTCTGATAAGTGGGTTTTGCTCGAAATGGGAAGGTTTTGTACCTGTTTTGCACTGGTACAAATGACTGTTTGTTGCTCCAAGCAATGTGACCTGGAGTCCACAAAGCAACTAGAAAGGGGGCATCCTCTCTGTCCAGCTCTGCCTTGGCACACAGACTAAATGAGCACTGAAAGAACACCCAGTGGATTGTAAGCACCGATCTGAGATCAGAGCATATAAGCACATATGTCAGACTTTTAATTGTACCATGTATACCATATTTTAGCTAATACACAGAAAAAAAAGATCTTTTATTCATTGTCAGCTTTGAGTCTTTTACTAAGATTCAACGGCACAAAGAGAGAGATCCTACTTTTAACTATGTTTCCTTGAATCTACCATCCGAAGTGGGAATACTGAGACTTAACTCTGATGGAAGTGAGAATTTGCCTGTTGGCACCCTTGTGTGTGAAGAGTTATTTGGATCAAGACACAGGACGGCTGATTGCTGAACACAAGAGTCCTCCAAGTTCTTCTGTTCACGCTCATGGCTTGGTTCAAGCTCTGCTTTGCGCTTGTGCAGCTATGTACACCTCTGCCACATGGGTGTGAGTGAATGTTGGCCTTCTGTGGCAGTACACAATGTAAGGGACTAGTTCTCAAGGCACAAAACCCAGGTCACTGGGTACAGCTGACCAATGTAAACAAGATGAAAGATCACCTCAGGGAGTCAGCTTCGAAGGAGAACCCATTTGCATGTTGTTTCTGTGGGATGTGTGGGAGGAGCAGAGAGCTGCGTGAATTAAGTACTCAGATGTAAGTCAATGTATAAAACTACCTTCTGGCTTTTAAAAGAGAAAACAAAAGACCGTTTTTGTATTCACAATTGCCAGTGATTGTAGCTTCTGTGCTCTTTTCTCTTTTACATGAGACAAGGAACCATCCCACCAGCCCTCTGTAGCCACAATAGAATTGCAGTAGGAGGAAGAAAACCTCATGATGCTGAATCTAAAATACTGGGGTTATTTAAAAAATAGCATTACTCTGCTCTCATGAGACCCCACTTGCAGCACTGTGTGCAGTTCTGGTGTCCTCAATGTAAGAAGGACACGGAGCTGTTGGAGCAAGTACAGAGGAGGCCACGAGGATGATCAGGGGACTGGAGCACCTCTCGTATGAAGACAGGCTGAGAAAGTTGGGGCTGCTCAGCCTGGAGAAGAGAAGGCTGCGTGGAGGACTCATAGCAGCCTTCCAGTATCTGAAGGGGGCTACAAGGATGCTGGAGAGGGACTCTTCATCTGGGACTGTAGTGATAGGACAAAGGGGTAACGGGTTAAAACTAAAACAGGGAAAGTTCAGGTTGGATATAAGGAGAAAGTTCTTTACTGTGAGGGTGGTGAGGCACTGGAATGGGTTGCCCAGGGAAGTTGTGAATGCTCCATCCGTGGCGGTGTT